>BSSO01000231.1:0-40134 GCA_030267885.1 Mesembryanthemum crystallinum
AACTGTTAGGTATTTGACAAACACTCCTCTTATAAATTTGAAGAAATTTTTTGGAGGTCTGACAATGGTGGGTGAATCGATTTATAAGGGAAAGGCATGTAAAATACTTTGTCGTTGTGTAATTAAGGCAAATAAGGGTATATCAGTCATTTTACAATGCCTCCATACATTAACTAAGTCAAATAGTAAAAAAAACCATATTGGAAAGGAGCTCCGTCAACCATTAGGTTACAGAAAACGTTAAAGTCAAAGTTTAGAGGTACCACTGGCATTATTGGAAAAGCGTGGACACCATTGGCATTAGGCCAAAGTTCAGGGGTACCACAGGAAATTTCCGTTTTTTTTTTTAATTAACTAAATGGCTTAGCAGCATAAAGCACGGTTTTGTCCTCATGGGTATTGACACATGGCGCCACATAAGCATCTAGGTCAGCAGCTTACTTGGCAAGTTCTGGTTGAATTGTTGTCTTTTAATCTAATTATATAGATTATATAGATTATAGAGAAATCTATTAACCCTTTAAAACTCAAAACCTCGTGCCAATCAGCCAAGCCAGGCCTATGCTGCCTCGAGTCCGTGTAGCAGCCCAATCATAGGCCTCATGTCCATTAGACCCCATGCCCGCGTCCTCGGCCTACTCTTGCCTACTTGTTGCGGCCCACGCCCGGTGATTTCTTGGCGTCCGAGGCGTGTCAATTTGACACAATTTATATTATAATTTAGGAACTAGTTTTGTTTTCAGTTTTAATTCTAATAATCATAGTTAAAGTAGAATTATAAATTCTATCTACAAGTTATTTAATTTTGTTTATTTAAATGCCCCATTGTCATTCAATAATATATACATTTGATGTTGAATTTTATGAGATGTTCTAAGAACTTTAAACCTCTTGGTTTGATTAAGAATTAAACTTTTAACTCTTTTGTGAGATGAGCCCTCTAAGTCAATTTAAACTGCCCGATACATAGTATTATTCGGAAATGACACCCAATTTAAATTGCTTTGAAATCGAAACAGCATGAACCAAATTCTATCCAAAACTCGAATACACACGTCAAAAAAAAAAAAAAAAAAAATGGTATAATATTCAAAATTTCAAAAAAAAATTCAGAACTAATGGAATTTAATAGAACCAAATACAATTCTTGATGAATTAAATTCGCAAACTGAAAGTTTCGCACTATTCAACTCAATATGCTTTTTAATCTAACTTCATGTTACATAACCTGAAATCCAAATAATATGAAACACGAGTTAATCAAAATACGAAGCTAACACGACCTAAGACCCAAACCAATTTGATCAGTATTGAACCAAACCCAGAATCAACAACAACCCGATTTTACCCACCCAAGTATTCTTATGACTCAAAATAACGCGAGCACGGTATTTCAGAATTGAAATAATCATTACCCAAAACCGACCCAATCTAACCGATTACAACTTCTAGATTCCCAAATGATGTTGGTCACAATGACGCCTTATCCAAGCCCAACAAAAGAAAGGCGGATAGATCCAACAAAAGAATACTTCAGCTCTCCAGTGTCACTGGCAACCCCAAATACCTGGGGACATTGGCATTCTCAGTGAAGCCATAGAATTTGCGGGAGATGCTCAAAATTGGGCGCAATGGCGGCATCCATGGCCATTCTTTCTCTCTCCTCCATGGTTTTCTGCGCCTGCAACTCTGTTCAACTTCCTCTTCAATGGAAGACACCAATCCTTTGGCGACTTATTTGATGAATTCTCTTGGCTTCTCAGAGCAACAATCTCTCTCCACCATCACCAAGCTCGTTCAATACCGCCTAATTCGAGAACCAGGAAAGGTAAGCGAATTTAGAGTGGCATCAAAAGTTGATCCAGTTATTAGCTTCCTCAAACAAAATGGCTTGAATCAATCCCAGATTCAAAAAGCCGTTTCTACTGATCCTAGGACTCTATTTGCTAGAGTTGAGGAAACCCTAAAACCCAAAATTAAGCTTCTTCAAGAATTAGGAGTTTCAAGTTCCGATATAGCTCGTCTTACTTCAAAGATTCCTGCATTGTTAAATACTGACTTGACTCCTGCAATTCGAACATTGAGAACTGTATTAGGCAGTGATGAAAACGTGATTAGAATTATGAAGCAACAAACATGAGGGTTGAAGAAAAGTTGGGGATCCCTCGAGATTCAGGAATGTTCTTGTATGGAATCCAAACGCTGGCTAGATATCGTGAGAAGACTATTGACTCTAAATGTCAAATCTTAAGGAGCTTTGGATGGACCGATTCCGATGTCATGGCATTAATCAGGAAAAAACCTTGTTGCTTGAGGATATCTGAAGCAAGAATCAAGAAGTCATTGGATTTTCTCATGAATGAGCTGGGTTTTGAGCCGCCTCTCTTGGCCTTACGTCCTGCGCTGTTTACGTATAGCATCGAGAGGAGGCTAATGCCTAGACATTGAGCCTTGCAGGCTTTGAAGGAGAGAGGTTTGATCAAAACAGATTGTACACTTTATAATGTAGCCAACTTGAGTGAGTCTGCTGACTTCTTAGAGAGGTTTATTAAACCATTTAAGGATGATGTACCTAGTATATATGAAGCTTATATCAAAAGCAGCAAAGCATCTCCTGTGATGCTGCCTACAAGAGGTAGAGCAGGACCTTAGTCCCAATAATGAAATGAATTCCTGTGTTGCTGGATGATGGGGTAAGTTTTTAGCGTGCATTAATGGAAAACTTTTGATGTCGCTCACATAGTCATGTTGATGTTTTTAATCATTTTATTACCAACCCCTGTTCTGTTCTTTTCTTAGAGACAAGCTTACCTATTGGCCATGCACACTGAAATGTGTGATAACAAGGCCGAGAGGGAAAAATGTAGCAACTAATTGCTTTTGAACCGTTGCACTTAAATGATTGTGTAAGAGGTACTGTTTTGTATTTGGTTGTATATTAGGTGAATGGGTCTCATGGAAATGCAAAACTTAGACATTATCAGATGTCTTTGAAGAGACAAAACTTAGACATTATAATGTTTATAATTGTAGAATCTCTGTAGTTTTGTTTTGGTTGTTTGGCCTTCATAGACGGCATCTGGGTTCTCAGAGATCATGATCAATTTATTCTCAGTGGAATCTCTATAGTGAGATATTGTGACTGCTATTTTGGGGCCACTTTCTCTTTTATTGGTGTGATGTTTATTCATTTGATCTTTTTGGTGGTTAATGTATTTTGACTTCTGTATTTGGCTTTATCTGAAGTTATAATTTAGAACATGTTTGGCCTAGCTTGTTGAAAGCTTGAGCTTCTCCCCCACCTCCCTAATTTGAGCTTTTAAGAAGTTAAAAATACCTTCTAGACCGAGCCTGTGTTTCTTGGTCTCCTTGGGATGTTTTTAGCTTCTTAGAAGCTCAAAATAGGAAGGTGAAGGGGATAGATTATGAGGAAGTATAGGAGGAGAAACTCAAGCTTTCAAGAATCTAGACTAACCATACTCTTTATTCTGAACAGCTTGTTGTTAGAGCATCATGTGCAATTAAATGTTGCTTGTTGCTGCCTGCTGATAAAATGGTGGAGAAGCCACCTGGTTGGCATCAATTGGTAATCTCAGGGATGTATCCTTATTTTCAAATGCTCACTTCTTTATAGCATTAGTTCCACTTTCCCCCATGCTTGTGCACTTCCTTTTCCAAACTTCAATGTTGAGGATTTGGACTCTGTAAATATGCAACGAAAAATTATCATTTCAATTCTTATCATCCTTTTTTTTTTTTTTTTTTTGTGAATCTATGAAATAAAAATCGTGCATTAGCCCATGGCTATGAGGAAGATTGACATAAGAGAAGTCTTGGCGATATTTTAATTGAGGAAGTCATGTCAAGTCGAGAAGGATGTAGATAGGCTATAGCAGTTTGTTTTTTTTTTTTTTTTTTTAGTTAAGTACATGCACTTTAATCATCATCTTCTATTTGTGTACATAAGCATTTTCATTATAAATAGCCTCAATGTCATAAGTTGAGACGAAGAAAACATAATCAAGAGCATCACTCTCTATAGAGATTTATTTTGTCTTGCTGTTCTTCTCTTCTCTGCAGATCTTCTTCTACTTCACATAATAACTTGGTGTCAGAGCAAGTGCTCCAATCAGATTTCTGAATTTCTATTTCTTCCTTCTCCGTTTCGTCAATAGAACAAGCTCACCATTTTCAAAACAAAAAGAAAAAAAATCTCTGTTTGTTTCTTTTTCGATCACTTGATTTGGTTTATCAAGAGAGATCTAGCTTGCTTTATATCAGTAAATTGATAGAGTTTTTGGGCTGTTTCAGATCACAAGCTCACAATCAGTGATCTTCTGGTTCATGTTTCAAAGGTGACCTCTTCGGTATCTGACACTGTCACCATTGATCCTTCCAGTGAGCTATTCTTGCATCAGTCAGATCATTCGAATTATTCTCTCACCACATAATTAGTTACTGCTGGAATTATGGTTGATGGGAGTGTATTGCTGAGTTCTCTTTATGCGAAAAATAAACTAGGTTTTGTTTGAGGAACTCGCCTTCAACCTGAATTCACTACTCCTCTTCAAGCTAAATGAAACCGCTACAATTCCATGGTTGTTTCATGGCTGCTGCATTCTGTAGATGCTCAGATTGCTAAGAGCATCTTCTACTTCAGAGTTTTGGAATGAATTACGTGATCTATATGCAGTCCAACCGACCTCAAATCAATCAGCTGCAAAACAAACTTTCTGATATTTCTCAGGGGAGTGATTCTGTGACCACTAGTGTCATGTTCTTGGGTTCTGGTGCTGCATTTCTTGAATCACTTCAAAATCAACCATTTATTCAATTTCTAATGGCATTAAATGATGAGTACACTCCTGCCAGGGGTAATATCCTTATGATGCAACCGATGCCGAACTTCAATCATGCATATTGTATGATATTGCAGAAGAAAGACAGAGAACTTCAATCTGTTGCTAAAATTGCTCCTGAATCTGCTGTACTGGCTAGTTCATATCAGAGAAACTTTGGTGGCCATAACAATGGTGATTATCACAACAATTCTGGTTCATTCTCGCAATCTGATTATCATCAGTTTCTAGCCCTTTTAAGCAAGCACAGCATTGGTTATTCATCAAACGGTTGCTCTTGGATGCGCTCGTAGGTAATGTGGGAATTAGAGAGTTGTGAGTCTCCCATATAGATTGAGATCTTGGATTTAGATGGGTTTTATGGGAGATGAGTGGCACTAGAATCATCTGAAGGCCTATTCGGGGTGATTGCCGATTGCTAGTTTTTGATTCTGAGAAATTTTCAACGCATATTTCTCGCTCCAAAACTATCTTCTAGAAACTGCTATTTCTAATAATATTTGATATGATCCAAAAGGACGGCCTGTTCCACTCTTATACTAGACTTAATGTGAGAATATAGACACGAGTCTGTCACAATACTTAACCTACTTGATACTCCCTTCGTCCCACCATTATGTGAATATTGTACTATTCACTCTAACATTAAAGAAATGATGAAATTTGACATGTAGAGACAAATATAGAGAGTGATACTTATTAAAATGGGTAAATGGATTGATGGTAGAGATAAATGAATGTTATTTATACATTTTTTTTTGGGATAAATAGTACAATATATACGTTTGAGTTAGACATCGCTATGCGCACAATGTCCACGTAATGATGGGACAGAGGAAGTATAATAGAGTATTAACATAAAAAAAAAAAAAGATAAAAAAAACAGGCATAAAATTGCCACGGTATCTTTGACAGATTTGGTGTATGGAGTGATTTAAACCCTCTACCAACAACATGTACAACAGCACAACTAACGATCTTATCAACAGGATTACAGGAATATATAATTTCCTCATGATACGTGATGTGTAGGGTGTATTCATTTCACTTTACTCAGTTTGTATTTATAGTTTACTTTAATAACTTAATTTTTTTCTCATTTATTTCTATTCATTCAATGTCCATTCAATTCAATTCAGTTTTGATACGAATTGCGGACACCATATTCCCCTTGCTCCATTTGGGCAGTAGCTACTTCTTTGGAGGCACTGGGACAGATTTTGGTATATGACGCCAAAAAAAACAAGAGTTAAAAAGAGGTATACCGGCTTTAATGATTGTATAGGTAGCTAATATGCCTCTGTCTTAAGCAAACTCATAATCAAAACTTGAATAACATATATCAAATCAAATGATAATAATGGCTTATCTACTTATTATTTTCTGAGTATATATAAGTATGCTTCAGTTAGAACGTCAACGAAACGCCAAACAATAATGATGAACTTAACTTAATTATTATATATGGAAGTGAATTAAAATAATACTAGTATATGCTTTTATTTCCAACTCTAAACAAACCCCAAAATGATCATGCAAATTGAGAGGTTTTTAAGTCCTATTAACTAATCTCAGTTAGTTGCTCACACTTAAAACACCCATTTTGCGTCATCATCATCATTATCACCATTATTATTTGGTATACGTAGTTACGTACTCAACATCTCACGTTCTTTGTCCTATTATATAGAATTAGTGGGTAGGTAATATAGAGGGGAAGAGAGAAGTTGGGCTAAATCTATTAGTATTTCATGTTTTTGTGTACACACATTTTATCGTGAAACCATATATATATAGATCTAAAAATCGCCTATGATAATCCGTTATGAAAAAGATTAGTTTTGGCTCAAATAATTAAGATAAAGCAGTGTTAAAATATATATATATAAGTTTTATTCGTAATGCTCTCAAAGTCATCTTTAAAATGTTTAAAGCCAACTTTGAATTTTAGCTTTTTCACCAAGAGACAATTGCATAGGAGTATATAAGAGTGTTACCCTTGCATGTTTAGAATATGGGATAAACAAAGCTAATTAGGATATGAAAAATATTATAGTTGGATGTTAAATAATTAATTATATAAATATGGAGTATAAATATGGCCCGAAATGACCTAACCCAAAATGCAATACCTAAAATTAGGAGTACTCAAAGGTGCATCTTCACGGATATATATACATACTCCCTCTGGCTAGAAACAATCATAACCTTTTAAGGTCAAACTTCGCAATTTTTGACCATTATTATGTCATAAATTATAAAGCTTGACAGTGTAAAACTACTTTTATTAGTATTTTCGAAATACCAATTCTTTTTTTTTAAATTTAATTTTTTTTATAATTAATTTAAGATAGAGGGAGTATATATATTTTTCTTTTTATCTTATCCATTAGTAATAATTTCCCATCACAAGATTTAAATATATGTGTACCCTTTTTCTTCTTCTTTCTCGTCTACATTATGTTCCACGTTTTCTTGAGAGAATCTAGTAAAAAATTATGACCCAAACTATACTTAAGAGATTTCACTTTCCCCTTGTTATAAGTTATGGTATTATTTTCATTTCTCTTGCAAGTAAAGTTTCATTCATGATCTCCATGGTAGTTGGACATGTATGGAAACGTCGGTGGCAAAAAGAAGTTGATTGGAGAGTCACCTTTTTGTCACTTCCAATCCAAACTACTCCTATTAAGGAAATGACTCAAATCTCTTGTTTACTCACATGTTGCATTTGGATCCCAATTGATTAAAAATATCTAAATCACAAGGGCATAATGGAGTAACTTATTTATGGATCCCAACATGTTTAAACTTTATACCATGCTTACAGTTTTCTTTCCCTTTTTACTGTAAATTTTAATTCTACGGCATAATGGAGTAACTTATTTATGTATTTGATCATCGTAGTATAGAGTGGCTTTTACACATCAAAATAGACTCGAACTTATGGATCTGTTCTCAAAAGTTTTAACTTTTAAGCCTCAAAAATCTTTCTTACTTTTTACTCTATCCTATGAACAAAATTCGTATAAATGCACACATAAGGCGAAATAGGTTGCAACTCTACATTATTACCAAAGCCTAATGGGGTATTTAGAAATTTGATCAACCTGAAAAGACATTTCTTTATTAAGATATTAGTATAAAATTATCATATTGTATCATGTAAGCCTGGCAATTCATGTCAACATGTTGGATTTGGTTGAATTTCAAATCAGTTTCGGGTCAGTGATTACTATTGCAACCATCCTACTTGAAAAAAAAATGTATCACTATTCATTAGTACCATCCTAGGGAAAAGTCTTCTTATTCACCTTCTCAATAATTTTCTTTCCCATCTAGTCAAGAATTTCTTCAATTTTGCAAAAGAGAACAAAGGAAGGAAAAAGGCATTTTAAAACTCCACCTCAGTATTTTGTTAGTTCCTAGTAGTTGGCCTATCTAATCATCCTAAACCACTATTTTCTAAACTCCCTCCAAACAACCCCCAACAATTTAAGAGACAAAAAACAGAGGGACATATCCATCCTAGGTAAAGCTATTAAAGAGAAGAAACACCTCCTATACCTAAAAACAGAGATTAAAAAGAAAGAAAAAAACAGGGGAACTCTGTTTCTTATAACCCACATCACCATTATTTTTGCTTCATCTTCACATCACATTGCTTATAGATTACCAAGTTCCTATAAATCATCACAACCCAAAAAAATCCCCCATCAATGGAAGAACACCCATTAGTCTCAATGGAAAGAGCAAGAAAGATCATAAGGAGATCAATCCACACTTTTCTTCAACACTATCAATACTTCACATCCATTGCAATATTCATAGCTCTCCCTTTCTCCATCTCAGTCCTCATCTCTCAAGCCCTCTCGCCGCGCTTTTTTTCCCTCCTCCCTGCCATCCATGGCCGCCTCAACACGCTCTTTGAGGCAGCCGGGTTCCCTCCTTCATCGAGCTTGTCCAGCCTCCTAACCCTCAAACTCTCCCAAACAATTTCCTCTTCAATAGTCACCTTCCCCTTCACAATCACCTTCCTTCTCCTCACCAAGGCTTCAATCATCCATTTCCTTAATAATAATAGGCCTACCAAAAAGTCACCCCTGACTTTTATATCACTCTACACCCCTCTTCTCTCCACACACCTATGCAACTCCTTCATCATCTTCTCCGCCAACGCCACATGCTTCTCTCTTCTCCTCTTGGGGCTCACCTTCCTAGACGGCCTCCAACTCGCCTCCTCCTGGAAATGGGTCCTGTTATTTTCTTCCATAGCCGCAGTTTTTTACTCCATTGTGCTGGCTAATGCCCTGGTGGTATGCAACTTGGCCTTGGTTTCCTCTGGGATGAATACAATGGATGAGAGAAAAAGGCGAGGAGGGTTCAACACGATCCTACGAGCCTGCGTGTTAATCAAGGGAAAAACCACGACTGCACTAGCCCTCGCGGTCCCCACCAACCTCGGCCTAGCGGCTGTGGAGGCATTGTTCCATTTCAGGATCATAATGCCTCATAATATTAGAGAGAGACAGGTTTGGTTGGTGGTCATGGAAGGAGTCCTCATCGCGTACCTATACTCAATCGTCTTAGTGTTGGATGTTGTTATGAGCTGTTTGTTCTATGAGACTTGTAAGGAGACTCAAGAAGAAGATTACTGTCATTTCAATGCTGAGAAGTTGAAAGGGTTGGAGGAATTTGTGTAATGGGGTAGTTGAAAGATTTGATCTTTTTTAATGGGTCGAATCTATTGTTGAAATTGATCAAGATTACAGTTTGTACAGAGAGATTAAACAACAGAGGTTGAGTTTTAAAGAACAGGGAGAGTTTTGGAGGCAATTGATGATCATCAAGTAGTATGATCTGGCCTCCTCTTGTAAACCCATTTTTATTGTTAATGGAGATGCACATAAAAATTTTACAGGTTATGGGAATTTGCAGAATACTCTCTAGTCTCTACTGTACTTCATATATTTATTTTTTCTTGCCAAATTAAAGGAGGATTACATTGAAATGTTATTCTTGCAATTCATGTGGCCGAAAAGAAAACAAAGGGTTCAATGTGCACTTCATATTTCCATACAAAATGATGACTAATCCAAAATCATTTTAGGTTTTGGGTCATTGGGTGCCATCATGGTTTAACTAGCTTCAAACACAAGTTTCAGAAGGTAAATGGTCTTTTCTCTCTTTCTTTTTTTTTTTTTTTTTTTTTAATTTTGGGTCTCCCTCTTTCCCTAAGTGGTACACCTAACAAACTAGAGAAGTAGGTTGATCATAAAAAGGAGGAAAAGGTAAGGAGAGACACTATAGGTATAGTGTGCTATACTGTATTAAACTTGACAGAGGTAACTTGATGCTGATTTGCATGTTACTTATCTGTATACAATGCGTACAGTTGGGAATTTTCCTAAAATGCTTGATGATGTACACATTGAGAAATTCAGTGTTCACCTTAATCCCTTCCTCTAATGTATAAACAGGTGCATATTATTCCTACTTGAACAGACATTGAATTTTCCTTGCGTTTCATCCCTTATATACATGTCAGAATACATAACTCACCAAGCCATAATAACTATCTGGAACATCAATTCTTCTGAGTAATAAACAAAACAGAACATCAGTTCCTACAAAACAGAATAACTGATACACACCTCATCCAGACCCATGTTCAGTATCACATTGATAAATCGAGAATCCACCATCATTTCTTCAAGCTATGCCTAAGATGTGATCAAAAAACTTATGCTTCTAATCTGCTATTGCCTACAGCCTACAGCCCACAAGATTAGTGTTGATTGTCAGAAAGTACAAATTCAAGACAATAATACCTTCATTTGATGGATCCCAATATCATGTGATTATATGGGGAAATATCAAATATGTCTACAATGCTTGCTTTGTCACCATCCTCAGGAGAATGAAAACTGGCTTGAGCTATCTTTTTGTCTAGGTTCACCCTGTACTGTCAGAGTTTACTTGCACTGCAGAAAACTGCATGCTAAATTGTTGTAAGTTGGACCAAAAAATATGCTCTAGTGGTCTTCATTTTGACCTTACATAGGTAGAAGATCAATGGTGATTTGATTGTGGACATCAAACTGAGATTTCTGATTTTCTGTTGTAGGTCCAGTGTGTGATGATGAGTAATTACTCTAAGTAAAGGCAGAAATCTGCTAACTGGGACTGTTCTCTTGAACACAGATGTTCAAGCCAGCAGGTTCAGCATGTTCTAAATGATCACTATACTACCAATTACCGAATCAGAACCCAACCCATATTGTCACCTCATGTTTCTGCAAATATACAAAATACAAATATCCTTTCCCTTATCGTCGCTTCAAAAGCTGAACCGGGTAAAAGTTAGCTAGTATATATCCATTGCCTTTGTTTTCAATCACTAGTGTAAGAAAATGATGATGAAAATGGTTGATTGTAATGAACTCTGATAATAGGAGTTTTCGAAGGATTGCAACGAGGAAAAGGCTACAAATGAGGGGTCTTTACGGAACAGCTTTCGAAAGGTTTTTTCCATGCTTCTCAAAGAGCCCATGTCCCATAGAACACCAAACCAGTTTGATTTATATGGTTCATAATAAAACAAAGAAATAGAGATGTCAACTTCATACATCTCCCTTGCAAAATAACATACATCAGTGGCTAATTGAATAGTCAAAATATATATGCCCACTTACGAATGAAGACTATATCTTATTGCAGAACACTAGTCAATTTTAGATTCTTCTTTTGCCATAACATCAATATGCTGTTTCCTTTCCTGCAATATTATGCAAAATGTAGATATTATGTAAACGGATTTCTTCTTTTAAAGCTATAAGAGAGAACATGTACCTTTGAGCCATCGGAGAAAAGCCAGCAAAGGTAAGGGAGAGTTACCATCGAACAAGTCATGAATTAGAAAGTAATCCAGGTGAGACGAAAGAAGAAAGAAAAGCATAAATATTGATGGATAGAATGCTATCTTCTACTTTTCATCTGATTCCAAGCAAGAAAATTGACACCATCTTCAGCAAATGCGGCAAAATAAGGGGGCTTGCAAAAGAGAAGCATTGACCATGAACTCATTTATCCTAATAGATCAACTGCTAACTCTGTACTTGACTTGTCTTATTCGCGGTTAAGGTTTGTCCACCTTGACATCTTTTATGTATAAACATTTTTGTGCACTTCTCTGCACTTGATGGAGATTGCTAACGTATCAGCAGCTATGATAGTGCATTAACAGTGTTGCTGTCTCTCATATTATCAATGTGGGGTGTAATAAAGAAAAAATAAAATTGAAACCCAACCATTGTCAATATTACATCAATAGCTTTCAGTCATATTTCGGTAGAGACATTATCCTGTTTTGGGTTTATTACCGGGCTTAATGGTTTTCAGATAGTGAATATACCCAAAACCGGAACCTAAGACCAACAACAGTCTTGAATAAGTGTTAGGAAACAAGTAAACCAAAGAAGCTAGCTGGATAAGAACTCACACCTTAAGCTAACATCATCTAACCCAAGTAATACATTGCAGTCAAGTGAACAATTGTGATAGGTGTAATAACTTGTACTATGATATCAGAGGAAATTGAGTTTTACTAACGAAAATGCGTTATTTAGGCATAAAAAACTTTATTTAATCTAATACAAGGATTAAGTATCTCATAAAATCAAAACCCTTGACTGTCACCTCTAGGATCAAGATGTTAACCTCATCTTTCTGCTCCTATACAAAATGCAAGGCTAGAACTGCTGAAACTGGGGAAAAATTAAGTAGCTAGCTCCTATTCCAAACCCAGATAGCTCCGGAATCCATCAGCTTCTGCACAAGTCTGCCTTGAATCTGAAGACTGATCACATCATTTGCCCCACCAACTAAGTTTCCACCAATAAAAACTGATGGAACGCTGGGCTTGCGCCCAATCATCTCCAGAGCTCTTTCAATTTCAATCCCATTTGGCATTTGATCGAGCTCATAAACAGTTGGATTAGCGCCAAAGCCACTGATGAGTTGTTTCATCGAGTGGCTCACAGGGCAGCCAGTCTTACTGAAAATCACCACCGGCCTTCCTTCCACCAAACGCTTCACTATATCCATTGTCTTATTTGAAGCTACACCTTATTGGAATATGGAAATAGTGAGAAATAGTTGGATCACAATGATATCTGGAATTAGCAGTTGCTGAAGGATTTGCAGTGAGAAATCAAAGCTACAAATGAGGCCTATTTATAAGCCTGATAAGGGCGGACCTTATCTGAGTTATTGTGTAGGATAACTGAAAATCGACAAAAGGATAGGGTTGAAAGCATCATGAACAAAAGGGATGAATCCACAAACTTTCTCTGACACTGACCTGTTGCAGCGTCTAAGCTCCTCCTACGTCGTAAGGAAACAATGACATTTGTGCTACAGAATAATGTCATTGTAACAAAGGAAAATAACCTATGCATTCTGTGACTTAGCAAGACCTATAGAGTGAAAAGAATAATGAAGGGCTGCTCTTGGTAGAAATCGACAAACAAAATTCCTCCTTTTATTTGATCTCCTCCAACACCTACCCCTCGACCAATCCATGTGGATATCTCACATGCATATTTGCATCAAGCTTTAGCTCAAAGAAAACTGAAGAGCCAAAAGTAAGTTACAGATGTGGAAAGTAGGGGATTAGAAAAAGCTGGTTAGCACTCTACATTCTGTATGTACTTCCATATGCGGAAAGGTGCAGTGCCATAGTGCGAATTTGGATACGTTCTGTCCTGCAAAGTATTAATGTTTCGTCTGATATGGCGTTATCCTTATCCTATATACGATTCCTAGAGCCTTCGCTCATGTTCACTCATTTCAACTTTCAAGTGCCTGCCAATCCAATATCGTTATGCAGTCACATTCTTGCATGAAATCACACCCAATAGAAAGAACAAGTTACTCAATCATTTCTGGTATCAAAGCAAGTCAAGTTTTAGCTATTACACATTCAAATATAACATGTACACAATTTGCGGCACAAGCTGGTATGTTTGCCTTTTAGTAACTCAAATAGCCTGCAGAACCAGCAATTTCTGAGATAAAATTATGTTCAATTACACATCCAACAGAAATTCTTCCAGTTGTCAGATTTATATCTTGTCAATGCCATTCTGTTTTTTCGACATTCAGCACGAAGAAAGAGTTAACTGGTATGTTGTCAACTGTTTCTGTTACACAGTTTTATTGAAACTGTTAACAGAAACAGCAGAAGTGGAAAATTAATATACAATGAGAAAAAAGCATGAGCTTGTTGCACCGAGTAGATATTACAACACCTTTTATCCCTTGTAGTGGCAGTGCTTTTCGTGGCGAATTGTGAAGAATATATGTTCAAAAAGATTGAAGGCGACAGAGCAAAGTCATTTTACTAATTTGATGTCAGGATGCTAAGTAGTATTGGCAAAATCTTAATTGATCTCGGAATCTCAATTTTCTGATAATTGACAAAACTAGAAGAAGAAATTGTGATTCTTGGTGATTATGGGCATCTCTATTTGTATGAACTGTTGCTTTCTTCTTTTTAGTACATCAAATCTAGTACTATCTTTTCCTACCAGTGTTTCTTCTTTACCTCTAAAGCATTACATTTTGTCAGTGCATTGCTAGAAGGGATAAGATGCTACTCCCAATTCCCCCTCTTCTGCTTCTTCTCATCTTCTTTGTGACTTTGTCTCATTAAATAACCCCTTTTCTTTTTCTTTTCTTTTTCTTTTTAAATTGACAAATACAAAATTTTATCATTACTAGATTTGTCATACAATATCTACAACAAAAGTCTTTAAAACATAAAGACCTACTAATATTATTCAATACATAAAAGTTTATGCCAAATGCAAAATTAATTGGATTTTTTTTTTTTTTTTTTTGAATTTTTACTGGCATAATCACCGATGATAGCCCAGAAAATATGATTTGAGAAAGGCAGAGGAAATCAAGAGAGAAAGAGAAAGGATAGGAGGCTGCATAGCACATAGTTCAAAGATATAGTGACAGACAAAGAATAGCATACAGGAACTCAAGTGTTGCTAGTTGCTACTAACAAATGGAGACAATTATTTTGGGCAAATGGAATAATGTTTTTACCCTTTATGAGAGGGAATAAAGTACTACTCTGTCCTCTAATACAAATGGCTATCAAATTGACAATGTCATTTCTAGAAGCTACCCAATTGTTCATTGCATCACCATAACAATCCCATTCATACACATTTCCCTTTCATTGTGCATTCTATTCTGAAATACTTGTGCATCAGAATAAGGAAGACGACAATAAGTTAATGCATCACATTCTCTAGGGGTGAGATACGAGCACACGTTTCAGAGAGAAACTATGAAATAGTGCCCTCATACGATCACATTAACTAAGTAACAACGCCAGTTATTGCTCTCTGAACTAAGGCTACTTTAACAATTGCAAACGATACAAACTTGGCAGTTAAATGTAAATCATAATGGAAAAGAAAACTATGAGGCTTTGAGAACAACTATACAGTTTACTGCACACTTCTGACCTCCGGTATGACAAAAGGCTCTGACAAGAAGTTCACTGCAATACCTGTTGTCAGAAATTGCTAACCTATCTCATTGCATTGGGACCACAGAATTGTAATGCTCGCCGAGGCCAAAGGCAAGCCGGTGATATGATAGCATGATACTAGAATTCAACAGAGCACCCCATCATTGAATTTGTTACTCCTTACCCATTTCAACATCAGGAAACTTAATTATTATTCTATATTCTATCAGAAACGACCCTGAGAACATCATTATATGTTTCTTCAAGCAATGTGTCAAGGCATCAAGCTCCATTTGCCCACACCAAGCAGCTGTTGACTCCACCTCTTTGCAGTAACTCTCGAATCTCTCAATAAGAGAATCATCCGACTCTCCTTCAACTGCATTTTCTGACGAGAAAAATGGGAGGAATTCAGTGGCAAGGTCGCGCATATATGCAGTCACCATCTCTCGAAGCTACTGAAAATTGTATGGCAAAGACCCTCCTGATATGTGAGCTAGCTGATTCTCCACAGCTCGATAAAGGCAGTGTCCATCTGGTTTTATCTCAGTAATGGTCAATCCAAGCAGCTCTAACTTCTTCTCTAATTCATCGTTCTCAATCTCTCGATCACTAATAATGTTGCTTTGTTCCTCTCTTATTCTCTGCTCCCTTTGCAGCTTCTTGCTGGGCTTTTTTTCTGGCGTCTCTTGACACTTTTACTAGGGTTGTACTTATCAGCTTGATTGGTCATAGACACCCCAGCAATAGACTTGACAAGTGCCTCAAGGTCTCCCCTTCTATTTTTATCGCCATCGGCCTGGGTACGGCTATAGCCTAGCGAGGAAAGTTCCTTTGCTTGCCTTTTCTTAAGCTGGGCATACAGTTTGGTAATCTTCTCTTCAACTTGCTTCTCCTTTGCTTTTTGTTCTGCTTTGCTACCACTAGCTGCAGCCTGTTTCATTTCAATTTCCTTGTTCTGTAGTTGCTTAGTTCCTTCCCTACAAGATTTTACAGAAGTTGAAAATCAAACAAACATCATCAAAATCCAAAATCCATGAACCGCATCAAAATTACTGATCCAAATGCAATTAATCAACTCTAAGCCACACAAATTGACCGCATTTCAACGCTAAAGAAGCGGGTAAGCATTTGGCCAGGACGGATATAAGCAGTGGGGAGACTATCAACTTCATATACAAGTTGTCCACTATTCGCAAGCTGGATTTCGAAGATAATAGAGCATAGATAGAGGAAACAGGAAAATGGTCTAAAGCATACAAGTCATAATCTCCAGAAAACCTTTACCTTGTTTTAGTACTTATTTTCACTTGTAAAAATTCATCACATTTTACATAATCTCCTGATGTAGGACGTCGGATGTTACAAGAAGAATCTTTCATTGCATACAACTGACCAACTTCCATGAGATTAATTAGACATAAATAGAGAATGCCCTATATCTATGATCGTAGTCAGGCAAAATCATAAGAATTACCTATGCCTAGACGATTTCATCACGAGTTTCTTGTTTTTCTAAAGGTGCATTGTCCAGATGTTCTTGAGCTGATTTGTCCTCAATATCCTGGGCATCCCCCATTTTTCAACCCCTGAAACACAATTAACATGTTAATCTAGATGTAATAAGCCAGCCTTCTACAAAATATTATGAGAACAGGAAAAGTTGAGCCAAGAAAGATAACAGAAACATACACCTATTACAAATGACAATAACTGATGCCCCCATCTAGATAAAGTTTGAGACTTTGAGTATTATAGAGTTACAGCAATGCACAAACGTTTTATATAACTAAATCGCTGTATAGTTAATTCTCCGTTTCCTTGCGACTTTGCAATCTTATTGTAGATCCCTCTATCTACGATGCATTCCAAACCATAGGTCGCAACAACAGCAGTCCAGAGGGATCTCGACTCGTATAATTTTTTGCCAATAGTACAACAACATATCAATAAAATTTGCATAGCTCCAAGTTAAAAACATGGAACTGCAACTCTGCAAGGACATCCACAAGGAAAGTGCCTCTTTATTCATGCCATAGAGATAGTATTGAAATAATAGAACTTAAGTTTTCAGAGTTTCTAAAAACATGGTTCCAGAAGGCTGACAATAAGCTACTCACTCTCAGCCCAAACAATTCCAACAGTGTCAAGGAGAAATAAACAGAACTGAACTGAAACATTTGCTTCCATGAAATTTTCAAGGAAATGAACAAAGGCGCCATTAGCACACTTTATATGGAAGGGAAAACCAAGTACTAAGACAAACAAACAACCAAAAATTAAATAAATTATAATTCTTTTAGTATTTGAACTGCAATAACATCTCAATGAGTCAGTGTGAATCTCCTTAGCCAAGCGGGTTATGTTGATCCAATTACGCAAATCCCATTAAGCTGCATTCATTTTCATTTGTGCTCATGTAAACTAGCCAATGACCATATACAAACAAGAAGCAAAGATAATGTGACTTATGATCAACATCATCACAGGTTTAATTCCTTAACTCGCATCTTTGCTTAATTTCTCTGTACAAATTGTAACTTAATCTCAATTACCAAACCAATTTGCAAATTCTACACAAATTCCTCTATCTGTTTCAACTTGATCTCCACATTATTGTTACTGTTGTAATCTTCTTCATAAGCCTCCTTACAAGTCTCATAGAAAAAACAATTCATAAGAACATCCAACACTAAGACGATCGAATATAGGTATGCGATGAGGACTCCTTCAATGACCACCACCAACACCTGTCTCTCTTTACTATTATTATCCATTATGATCCTGAAATGGAACAATGCCTCCACGGCCCCCAACACGAGATTGGTGGGGACCGCGAGGGCTAGTGCAGTCGTGGTTTTTCCCTTTATTAACATGAAAGCTCGTAGGACCGCCTTGAACCCTCCTCGACTTTCTCCAACCTCCATCATTTTCATCCCAGAGGACACCAAAGCCAAGTTGCATACCACCAGGGCATTGGCCAACACAACTGAGTAGAAAACCGCACCTATGGAAGACAATAAGAGGACCCATTTCGAGGAGGAGGCGAGTTGGAGGCCGTCTAGGAAGGTGAACACCAAGAGGAAAAGAGAGAAACACGTGGCGTTGGCGGAGAAGATGATAAAGGAGTTGCATAGGTGGGTGGAGAGGAGAGGGGTGTACAGTGATATAAAAGTCGGGGGTGACTTTTTATTAGTCCTCCTATTAAGGTAGTGGATGATTGAAGCCTTGGTGAGGAGAAGGAAGGTGACTGTGAAGGGGAGGGTGACTATTGAGGAGGAGATTGTTTGGGAGAGTTTGAGGGTTAGGAGGTGGAATAAGCCCGACGAGGGAGGGAACCCGGCAGCCTCAAAGACGGTGTTGAGGCGGTCATGGAGTGCGGGGAGGAAGGTGAAAGAGCGCGGCGAGAGGGCTTGAGAGATGAGGGCTGAGATGGAGAATGGGAGGGCTATGAGTGTTGCTATGGATGTAAAGTATTGGTAGTGTTGAAGAAATGTGTGGATTGATTTCCTTATGATTTTTCTAGCTCTTGCCATTGAGATTAATGGGTTTTCTTCCATTGATGGGGGAATTTTTTTTGAGGGATGAATTTATAGGAACTTTATGTGTTGAAGCATGTGATGTGAAGATGAAGCAAAAATAATGGTGATGTGGGTTGTAAGAAACAGAGGTCCCCTGTTTCTCTCTGTTTTTTGGGTTTAGGAGGTGAATGAAGTAATAAGTAAAGTGTTTCTTCTATTTAATGATATGCTTATGATGGGTGCTTTTTTTTAAGTTTTGGGTTTGGGATTATTGAAAGTTCGACTCAACCTCGTTCATTAGTAAGCAAGCCAAAATTAGGCATGAAATTTAGCCTTTTTGTTAAATAAGCTAAACTTGAGGTTAAATACTTAATAATGCGGTGATTCTTAAGCTTGATAGTTATGAGCTTAAACAAGAGTTTAGGTTTTAAACTATTCCTTTCTTAATCCAAGAGGCATATTAAAGAATTCTACCAACTTAAAGAAGATAATATAACCATTTTCTCTCAATCATACTCCATATATGTATTCAATTCATCTAATCAAGGTAAGGTCATGTTCGAGCTTAAACTCAATACTAAGCTTGAGTTCGAATTAAACACGACTTCAAATCTTGCTTACATACGAATTAGAATTTGCAAATTTTAAACTAAGCTAAATTGAACTTACTTAGTAGTAGTTTACTGAGTTGTAATTTTAGTTATCAAAATTCAAGTGCAGTGGTGGATATCTTTTTTTCTCATAATTTGTTGGGTATCTTGATTTATGATCCTAGTGACTAGAATTCATATTTCAATAGTAAATTCTTGTTATCTTAAAAAATCATTCTTGCAGCTTTTATTACTTTTCATACAAATGAAATATATAAGTACTCCATGCGTCTCAAATTATCTAATCATGTCATGGCTGATTCTCGCAGGCTCTAACATGTTTTACTAATTATTTCTTAATTTTCAATATTGGATTTTTAAAAATCATAGTCCAAAACTTTTACTTTATTACTTTTGATTATAATTTTTTTTCATATTCAAATTCACTATATATCATGTAAAATATTTCATAAAATTCTATAAATTTGACCTGAAAAATCAACTATAGTACGGAGTACTACGTTTTGTCACTCCCTACAATCCAGGTATAGGTTCTTCATATTAACATCCTTAGACTCATAGAGAGAGCTACAATGATCAATCATCTACAGTTTAATGGGTTCTCAAAAATCACACCTACTATACATATCTTACGGAATCATCACATTCGTCATTTGATGATGTAGACCCAATGGAATTTCAAGGCCTTGCAAAACATATTTCCACTAATTATGGCTACATTTTGCGAAATTGCATGAATTTCATTAGAAGAAACGGTTTCTTACGCAGTTTGAGTGGCGGGAGGACAGTAGTTTCATCAGGAAATCATGATACTTTCTCATGGAACACGAAGGTGACATTGTGTTTCAAGCGCGGCGATATCGAATCTGCACGCAAACTGTTCGACGAAATGCCGCAGAGAAATGTGGTGACTTGGAACTGTATGATTTCTGGGTTTGCTAGGAATCACATGGTTAGTCATGCTCGCCAGATGTTTGATGCTATGCCCACCAAGAATGTGGTTTCCTGGACTGCTATGTTGAGTGGGTACATTGGGTGTGGTAAGTTGGAAGAGGCGCGGAAATTGTTTGATCAAATGGCTAGTGAGATGAAAACCCATGTTTGTTGGGATATAATGTTAAATGGGTATATAAAATTTGGAAGAATAGTTGAGGCTAGAGAATTGTTTGATCGATCGAGTAACCGAAATGTTGGTCTTTATAATAGGATGTTGAGTGGTTATGTCCAAATGGGATATGTTGATGAAGCATATGAGCTGTTCTTGAGCATGCCTGAGCATGATGTGACATCATGGACTAATATGATAACTTGCTTTGCTAGAGCAGGATTGATGAACAGGGCAAAAGCCATGTTCGACTCTATTCCTTTCGAAAAAGATGCAACAGCTTGGACTGTGATGATCAGGGGTTATACACAAAATGGCATTGTAGATGAGGCTTTTAAATTATTCTCTGCGATGCCAAATCGGGATATTGTTGCATGGAACTGCATGATTGGTGGGTTTGTTCAGAATGGAAGATTGAGAGAGGCCCTTGATTTGTACGGAAGGATGCCAAGGAGGAATATTGTGTCCTCAAATTCAATACTGTATGGCTTTGTACAAGAGGGAGATATGACAAGTGCCCGAAATTTCTTTGAAAGTACTATGACCCGTAAGGATATAACTTCATGGAATACAATGATTTCTGGGTATCAAACAGAGAAAGCTTTGTTCTTATTTACCCAGATGTTAAGACATGAATTTAAGCCTGATGAGACAACTTACTCAACTGTTACATCTGTATGCGGTTTGCTTGCTCTACATGGTTGGGGCAAAGCTGTACATCTACAAACGATCAAGACTAGCTACGTGCATAATATAATGGTTTCAAGTTCACTTATATCGATGTATTCTAAATGTGGATTGATAAATGATGCTGAAAACGTGTTTGAATGCACAAGAAAGCGGGATACTGTAACTTGGAACACCATTATAGTGGCACAAGCATACCATGGATCTCCAGGTAAGGCACTTGAGCTTTACTCATCTATGATTCAAGCTGGAAATGAACCTAATCATATTACTTTTTTAACCCTCTTGACTGCTTGTGCTCATTGGGGTCTAGTCGAGGAGGGTCAAAAATATTTCAAATCTATGGAAAATGAATGGAATATTACTCGACAACCAGAGCATTATGCTTGCATGGTTGATATGTTTGGAAGATCTGGTATGTTATACGAAGCGTATGAGTTGGTTAAACAATTACCATCGGGTTTTCCATCTTATGCTTGGGAGACCTTGTTAAACTGTTGTAAAGTACATGGGAATTTTGAACTCGGGAAGAGAGTTTCACAGATGATTCTAACTACCAACCCTTCAAATGCGGAGATGAATGTTCTTTTATCAAATATGTACGCAGCAAAGGGATCATGGAATGAATCAGCAGATGTAAGAAAAGTGATGAATCAACGGGATATGAAGAAAGAAGTGGGATGTAGCTGGGTTGAACTAGGGGGAACTATCTGTAAATTTTTCTATAACGACAGATCTCATCCACAAACAGAGGAAATTTACAGAGAGGTCGAAAATCTTTCTACCATTATCAGGAGGATTAGCACAATGATATGATTTGCTTAGATTATTGCGGTAAGTGTCTTATACGACTTGGTCATATAATTCATTCTTTTATTTTTAGAACTGTACCGACATGCTTACGGTTGCGAAATCAGAGACACCTGATCATTGACATTATATCATTAATACATAACATTATTTTATCACAATGATCCTGCTGATTTCATGTGTCACTAGTAACAGCATCAGACCGACGCTTTGTCGGCTCTATAAAGTTGATTAACTACAACGAGGTCATGGAATCAATCTGCTTAGTCAGAAATAGAAGCAGTGTTGTGGGACTTGGCTGATAATTGAAAATGTTTGTCTTTCCACCTTACCAAATATCAAGAGGTTTTCAAAGATAGTACATGTACTATATTGTTACTGGGAGCAAAGTTTTAGGCTTTTTTTTAGCTACTACAGACTTATTCTATTCTGCTTCTTACAATTGAAAAGGGATAGCTGTTATGGCTTTTGACAAAAATATATTCTGTAGAACATCCCAATGTAAAAGAATGGATGCCCGAAAATTTTGAAGAATCCTAAGGAGTCGAGCATGCTTCGCATTACCGACATTTTTACTGGTTCTTCTGTGTTTGCACATTTGTTTCTATGAGCCTGGTGTCTGCTGAACATAACCAAATTAATGGTGGTTAAGAGTCATAAGACCATCCTCTCTTTTTCCTTGATTGTGCATCACTCATTGTCCTGCTCTAATTTTGGGTGTTGCAATTTTAACATTTTGGGGTTAAACAACCTATTTCAAGGGTTTAATTTTCCTGATTAGCAAAAAAAATAATACTATAAAAATAAAATAAAATAAAATAACCTTTTCTTATTTATTTATTTTTTTATTTTTGATGTTGGAATAATCTAAATAAAATTGTGGAATGGATTTGTTGGAATCGATGAGTAAACATTGAATTGCACAAACTTTAGGTTACATGTATATGACAAGAATCAATATATGATTTAGTGATTTGGAATGGAACCCTCAAATAGAGGGTTCGACTTACAACGGCTTTTATACCTCCTTTAAAAATAAATAAAACAGACTACTAATTACTATCTAATCCAAACTTTACAGCTAATAGAATATAGAATCCAGATCCCGCAAAGTGAAATAGTAAAGTATTGGATAAAGTATACCTCTTAAATCATGCCACATTTGCTAATCGAAACCTTGTGAGTACTTTACCTTAAAACCTTACCATTTTACTCCCGAGGATCTAAACATTCCATATATGTTTGTGAAAGTTAAAACACAACCAATGCAACAAAATTTGAGAATGAGACAACAGTAGAGGCAACATATTGCTCTCGATAAGAATCCAGATTGAATTACAAAAGCACTGGACATTATGCCTAGCATTACAAGAGAAGAAAACAAAAATTCTCCACTCGATTCTGCTAAAAGAATTTTATGGTGCTCTGTTAACTTATTTATGCAACAATGAAAACAAGTCACAGTAAAGGAGAGTCGAAAACGTCCCTGCTTCTCAATAACCAAAATTATTTGAATTGAAGAAACAAGAAGTTTCCCATCTCCCAACTCTACATTCGCGGTATATATACTATAGTTACACTGAATCAATTAAAAGAGATGACAACCGCTCACTTCCTAATTTCTCTTCCTAAGCCCTAAAGTTCTATACAAAAACTTCTCTGTGATGCCTCCCTATCCTAACTACTCATTTTTCGAGAGAAGGGGGAAAAAGAATGTAGGAATCAAATATATTATGTTACAGGAAGAATTACCTATCTACATACATGTTAGAGCTCTGTACACGGTTTGCATGGTACACGGGGCTTTGGAGATTGCCATCCCGAAAGCAATAGCTTGCATATTGTGTTTTCCTGCCGGAATGAAAGGCAGAATCCAAAATCCAGCATTGTCTTCACAAGAATGGATACTGACCTGTAATAGCCAAATGTGTTTTCTGAGTTGCAGGTTCAGCTCTGTCAATCTGAACAAGAATTTACAGACCATATCTGCCCAGTTTTTTTTTGTCAATCTCCAATATTTTTAGGAGAGTGATGTGTCTGTGTGGTGATATACAACATCTGACAGCCCAATCAACCACAGTCCACAATCATCTAACGGACTCGGTGGCGTCCTGTCCTGCACATAGACAGACGCAAAGTTTGAAGGTCCACAACCTTTTGTTGCATCTCAATTTGTTTCACCTCAGAATGTATTTGCGTTGTGAGTGCTGACAGTGAGGGGGGAGGTCTCAAGTCCAAATATGAGGAACTGTACTTGTTTTTGTGTTACTGAGGCTGCGAAAGACCTTCATGCATGGGGAACACGGGTGTTCAGGCGGAGAGAGAATGACCATGTACAAACTACGTTTCACCCTTCTTTGCTTTCGACTTCTCCATTTCAGCCTCTTTTTCGGCCTTTTCGGCCTTTTTCCTGTCCACTTCAGCCTGCTTGCAGTTTTCTTCATGTGCTTTCCGAAACAATCTTACGAAGTTCAAGAGAGTCTGAGTAACTGCATTCAGTATGTTACAAAATGTAAGATAATTCGAACTCGCAAGGATAGACATGATCACAAGGCACGACATATAGAATACACTCTTCAAGTCGCAGATCAGTTTGCACGATTGAAGATAAACTACCGGGGTTAGGAATATCAGTGTAGTACAGTTACAACATGAGATGTTCCTACACCCATACAAGATGGTGAAGTAAACACTTGTCAGCGGAGGGCAAAGCAACAGTGAAATAAGGACACGTGAAATGACTGTTCAACATCAAGTGATAGTTTTGCTTTTCCCTTTCTCATGGATGCACTATATAAAAGATTTATTACCAAGACGCTAAGGGGTTGTTTAGTTGTCAAAAATCAAGGCAGCTCTCCATCTCCAATTTATCCTGCTTGCATTGAAAAAAAAAAAAATACTCCCTCCGTTCTAAATTGAAGGTTCGGTCACTATTCATTTGAGAAATAATGTAAGAGACAAAGTTACCAAAGTACCCCACATAAACTAAAAATGTGACAAATCGGTCCCCCCTCTCTCTCTTCATCTCCCTCCTTTCCCACCCACTGCAAACCCACACCCACCATATGAACAAAATTAGCTTATTATTTCACTACAGTACAAGTCACTGATTTATTCACTTTTCCATTTCCCTTTCCCTTTCGATTTCTCAATCCAAACAAAATCAAATGAATTCACACACTCCATTTCTCACACAACACTGAGTAATAACAGAGAGACAGAGTCAGAGAACAAAACAGGGGAAGAGGAGAGAGAAAGCTTCAACCATTTCAATGGCGGCACCATCACCACCATCATCATCATCAATCCCCCAAATCAACGAAACCCTGACCCTAATCCCAGGTCTCCCAATTGACCTCTCAGCCCTAATCAACTCCTACATTCCAATCCCCTTCCACAACCGTCGCCGTCGGGGTCGCCGACCACCACTGGAACACCATTTCTCTCTCCTCTCTGTATAATAGATTGAATGTTGTTTAGATGTTTAGTTGATTAGGCTCTTTGAATGTGTAAGTGTAGAAATAGAAATTGCAAAAGAGAGAGAAAATGAGATTATCCCAGAATTGTGTTGAATTGCATTTGAGTTAGCAAAGAAAGAAGGAAACTTGTACAACTATGCTTATACGCTTCACAATAAGAGAACTTGAGAGGTGGGAGGGAGATGGGGCGCCGTCGCCGTTGACCCTAGTGGTGGCCTGAGCAGGGGACGGCAAGAGCTTGGAGGCTGGGGTAATGGCAGTGGGTGGGGTTAGGGATGGGGTTTGTGGATTGTCAGCGGGTGGGGGGAATTTGGGAGGTGGTTGTTGAGTGAAGGAGAGAGGGTGGAAGTGAGGATATTGAGGTAATTGTATGGGGGAAAACATACTAAACATAGGTAGTATAACCTTGAATTGAGAACGACCCAAAACGGCAAGCGTAACCTTCATTCAAGAACGGATGGAGTAATATTTTCTACAGAGAAAACAGGCGATAATGTGTCCAGAAAATATATTCCTCTCTTGCTCAATTATCTTTGCCGATACCACATCACAACTCCTACCATCGTTGATTGACTTGGCAATGACATTATTATTCACCCATCGAGCTATGCCTGCTACTGTGCTAGGCACCAGCCAACCATCAAGCGAGTGGTGGTTGCGGACCAGCACTGATGCTGGCCACCTTCAAGGCGGGAAATAGTGACCCAGGATGATGGGTTGACTCAATAGGCATTGGCCGTCGCCACTATGTTGCATGGTGGTAGTTAGGTAGACATGGTAGGAGGAGGGAGATAAAGGGAGGAGAGGGAGGCCATGTAGTGGGATTCGTTGGAAAACCTATTCACTTATTTGTGAAGGAAATTTGGAATCAAAATCCTTTGTAACTGTAGAAATTTGGCATACTGATTTCTAAAGTAGAAAAAAGATGTGAAAATTTGCCCCAATTTTCTACTGGTGAATAGGCCCTCTACAGTTTTTAAACACTGAACATGAGGCATTTGTATTTATTTATGATGTAGATAAATTCATCCACAATAGCTCAAGCCCAGACAGTGATGATTTTTGTTCCTAACCCTTTCTATGTATAAGAGTCACATATCCTTGGCTTCTGCTATATACTCCTTTATTACTTGTCAAAAGAACACGGAAATAACACAACAATGTGCTCTTCTGCTTGCATTGACATAAACCAAACATGCAAGCCACGTAAGCAGTTTCAGAACCTGTAAACGTTGATTTACAAATAAAAACAAGATTACCTTGCTCAAAAGGACAACGAGCAGGATCTTCACCAAAATACAAGGCAAGCGCGTCCGCATTTCTACCCTGTCTCACAATAAGTTAGAGAGAAGAACAAGGGCGAAAAATGGGTGGTGGCATCCCAAAGTGAAATTAAAGGTAGGAATAGTACCACTACAGAGTACAGGTTCATCACAGATACCACATCTGCCTCAGAACCACCAATGAACTCCTTCAAAGTCTGTAACAAAAGCAAAAAGATGGTAGTGTTTCAAGCTAGCAAAATGTCTAACCACCATACAATTGCAAACAGCACAGACTAAAGATGAAATTCTTGTCCTCAAAATATAAGAATGTCTTGACAGTAGGCAATACATACATTTTCTTCCTACAACAACAACAACAACAACAACCCAGTAATAATCCTACCTACGGCAGGGTCTGGGGAGGTCCTGATGTACGCAACCTTACCTCTAACAAGTAGAGAGGTTGTTTCCGATAGACCCACAAAAACCTTTTTTTTCATAAAAATGATAAGAATTCTCCAAGTACAAACAAAGTCAGAGAAAGCAGTCATAAAATGAGATTTATCAATGTCTTGTTATCCTATAGCATCACAAATTAAAAGAAATCGAAGGTATCACACTCCTATCAGTCATTTTCACTAAAGCAACTGCTATGTCAAAAGACATAGAGTGAGACTTGCCAATCTCTACATCTATCAGTATCTTGCTATCCTCTTGCATCGCAAAGTACAATTCAAGGTATCACAGTCCTACAGTGACTTTGACTAATGCAACTAATATGCACATTTCTGAACACAACAGTAAAGAATTGCATTTTTGACACCATACTAATCCAAAATGGTAAACCTGGAAGCAATAAAAAGTAAAGGGACACCTAAAGTGACAACCCTCATTAAATGTCCAAGACATGCCACTTGCATATTTCTACAACTGTTGAGGACCAGAACATTGTCCATCAACCATGCTAATCACCAAGAATATTCAGAACTGACTAATTTTACTATGCAGACCAAAATTCTAACAAAAAAGGTTTTATTCTCCAACTCACTAGCCTCGTGAGAAGAGATAGAAAAGGGCATCCATAGGGTCGTAGCACTGGAATCAACAAGTACAATGGCAATAAAAACCATGTTCAGATTATCAAAAAAAATAGCCCTCATATCATCAACAGCAAGAACTATCAGATACTACAGAAACTGTACCTTACGAAATATCTCAGAAACTGGGCCATCATTTTCAGATGCAGTCAGTTCTTGCTTGACCTTTTCCAGCCCCTTGGTTATAGCCTGCATTTCTTCAGCCAAAGACTTCAATTGTATCTGCAACAAGACAAATGTCACTCAACCTATAACCAATTATGATCAGATATTCTAGATAATGAAATGCATTTGAACCTTTGTTGATGCTTCAAGGCTTAGAAGATCTTCATGAAAATCTAGAAGATTTGGTGATTTCTTGGCCAGATGCTGTAGACAAGGAAAACAAAAAAAAAAAAAAAAAATGCATGTCAGCTCATGTAGAAATCATAACAGGTGCTGGAAAAAGAGATTATTAGTCGACAAAATAGTTTGACGCCTATAAGAACCAAAACTCACATGAATAACAAGAGCAGGGATTTTACAACCATTGAACCAAATTAAGATAACCTGTACAGTAACAGATAACTATGCGACTTCATTCTTCTTTTAGATGAGAAAAAGTTGTATAAATAGATGTTTCCACCTAAGAGGACAATGAACTTCAGAAGGCAAACTAATTACAAATCATTGTGGTGGTGTTGGATGCACTGATCAACACCCCCTTGAAAGCGCCAGAGGCGCCCACAAGGAAGCTAAATAAGCCACTCAACCTCAAATATGTATTGAATGGGAAGCCCCGAAGCCTGGAGAATATGCAGGAATTATGCTCTAGCCAAAGACACCATAATATTTCCATAGAAATACACCACAAAAGCAACTTCTTCTTACCTCTTCCCAGCCCTACATAGCTAGCCAGCAAATATAAAGTAACAGTTGCAGGACACACCCAAACCTTCCCAAGACACCAAAGAGCCATCTCTGAATAGGCCATGCCACACCACAACTATGTGATATCATTCTATGTAATTCCATTATGAGATTGAAAAAGATGTAATTCTAAAAGCTGAAAGTTCTTGGGAAATGATGCAAGCTAATAAAAAAAATGAATGCTTTTAGCATAGCTAGACCTAATAGCAAGAAAACTTCAAAATCACAAATAAATTCGCTTATTTTTACATAAATTTTTCAAGCCATAATTGTACTTCATTCTACAGAAAATAAATAAACAGGGAAATGACTAACGAATCCTCATAATATGCAGCCATCAAAGGTTCAACAAATTGATTAGCTGGCTCCGGTTTTCACTAGAATTTGGAAAGCCATTGCAAGTAGAGTAGCAAGCATTAAATGAAGCTTGAAGTTATAAGGCAACTCGTCTACCATCTTACAGTTTAGGTGAGTTCCATCTAGTTATAAAGCCAAATTCACAAGTTGAACAGCCAACCTATCAATTGGTAATCCCTAATAACATGCAGGTCTAAGATCAATGCCCCATCCATAATATAAGTTGATTGGTTCTATTAGTAGTAGTCTGAAACCTGGAAATCTTAAAATGAAGAAACTATATGTATCAGTGCAAAAGGAGAATGAATATAATCCTAAATTCTGTTCCTATATTATTACAGAAATGCCCATATAATATCAACTTTAGAGAATTTGAAGCAGAGTTAAAATAGCATTCAATAGTAATTCCAACCCCACCCCTCTCAGTATGAAGCAATGCACAGAAAAAACTAACATAAAATCACACATGTAACATTGCTTTAAAATAGCTCAACTAGTTTCAACTTTCAACATATTGAATAACACTCTTCATAAGGTAAACCAAACCAAACTATCCTTACAACTTCCGCATTGCATATGACAATGGAATTGAGACAAAAAAATACACACCCTTACCCTCACCATTGTAAAGAGGTTCTTATATTGGATCTTCCAACAACAACAACAACAAANAAAAAAAAAAAAAAAAATTCACATGCTAGCTACTCTCAAGTCTCAACAAATAGAGTATAGGAAAACACTCTTCTCCTGTTAGGGAAATGAAACCTACACCTAGAAAAGAAAAAGTAGCAATACCTTGCAAAGATAATGCATAAGTGTCATCCTGTTGTTAGTTGCACGGGTATCTGTGAGTTTAAGCAGACTATCCAACTTGAATCCAACTGCAGACCCTGTACAATAAGAAGTGCTTAATTAATCATCTACACATGCACTATGGCTCGTATCTCAAAAAGAAAACAGTAATGACCCAGGTGGAATTGGGGATGGGAGAGAGAGCCAAGCTCCAACTAAAGTGAAATTTATGAGTGTTATATTTCTGTAACTTGTTGGCGTATAAGTTACTAGGTAGCACATTGGGATTCATTTGGTACTTATGTAGATCATGCATGCCAAATTTGACAAATATTTGAGAGCTCAAGTTTCAAATGATGAGAGATCCAAAAATGAGCACACAGATAGATGTCATTTAAAGGCGCTACGAATCTTCAATCAATGTGAAATTTGCCATGACATTATTATAAAAATTCAAAAATTTCTAATGATAGGCTTGTAAAATTATGAAAAGTACAAGACATAAATATATTTATGATAGGTTTCAAACACAACAGCATATGCAGAAGCATACCTCAAACAGAATATACAGAAGCATGGGCATCAACCACAAATTTAAAGCGGAGAATATGTAAAGAGCGACAAAATAAGTTCCATAAGTTTCATCTATACCAGACAAGGAGGGAGAAAGCTAGCAACCAAACATATCAACAAAGGAAGCTTGTGATGAGTGGAGAAAATTGGGTATATATAAGTATGCCCCGAATGACCAAATTGGTATATTTTGTGAGCAACCTGCGACAATATGGTCTTTTTTTCTTACTCCGGCAACTTTAGGGTATAAAAAGTGAGCACCCTGCAACATATGATTGAACGTTTTGAGTTCACTTTTTCCATTTTATTTATTTCATTTTACCATCCTTTATTTTTCTCCTTCTACCATGTTCTTCTCTCTCTTCTACTTCTCCTTAATGAGTTGGTTCTTTTTTCCAATCTGACTCCACCTTCTCCTTTATGACGTGTTTAGGTGAATAGGGAGCGCAAGTCAATCAATAACTCATTCAACATACATGTTATAGAACAAATGGTGAATTGACAACTAATTTGAATGAATAAATTTTTGATAGTTTATTCCCGGAAGAGAGATAAAGTGAGAGAGAATGGGGAAAAAAAAGAAAAAAGAAAAAAGAAAAAGAAATAAACAATGGAATAAAATTTAACACTGCAATTTTATTTTAAAAAAAATATAATTCGCCGCGTATATATAAAATTTGATGTATATGTCGCAAACATCACACTTTTTATACCCAATTGTCACCGACGTCTCACTTTTTATACCCTATTATCTTCAATGTCTCACTTTTTTATACCCTAAAGTCGCCGGGGCAAGAAAATTATCATATTGTCGTAGATTGCCCACAACAAAGACCAATTAGGTCATTCAGGGGTATAATTATGTATAGAACTAGTAACCGGAGTGGCCTGGGTTAGGGGCATAAGCTTGTGACTTGTCTATTTCAGATAGACTTGCTATAACGGTGCTAAAAGGTCAGATGCTTACACTTTGATCCTTCGAGAACCCTTATTACTGATGGAAGCTCAAAAATTGAGAATAATAATTTGAGATAATAAAAGTTAATGGAACTATTGTTTGGATACTGTGCAGTCGTGCACAATCGTTTGTAGATTATGCACCTCCAGAAAAACTTCACAGTTTTTATAAAGCAGATCACATTGTGGCAACTGGCAAGCCGATAACTTTGCCCCCCCCCCCCCCTTCTCCCATGTACTCTGTAGCCGGCCTCTCCACATCATCAACTTAAGTCCCCTTGCTGTTTCAAGGTCGTATATCAAAAAGAAAATTGCTTCACACAGAATTTTGTTGCAGAAACTTGCTAGTACTTTGGTGTCCTATCAATATTGAATTTATTTATATTAATATCAGTTTGGTGAGTCAAAAGCCTTGGCAACTTTGTGCCACTTTTTTAAAACCTTGATTCCTTATTGTTTACTGTTCTTATACTAGTATTCCATCTTTCTCATTTCAGTATTTTCTTACATGGTTAAATAAATTGTGATCAGTACACTTTCCAATATATATCACACATCTCAAGTTCATCCATAAGTTTTACAGAATGAATTAGACTCAAAATCTCACCCTAACATATAAAGTGCCATGTTCCTGCACCCCCTTCAGACATCCAAACACTAGTCTCACTCCATCGTAACTATCTCTAACAACTCATATATAAGCAATACGAACTCTCTTGATCAATAAAACTTCTCTAGAACCTAGTATTGGCTTTCTAAAAGGATTAGTAGCTTCTACAATTGTGATTGACCCTCTTGGTACAGAAACAACTTGGTCACTGAACATTACCGTGTCCCTCCTTGTCCTCCTTTCAATCAACTTTTTTTGTAGTTTATCAGACTGAATGAGCACCATCATAACCCAATTGTTGTTGAAGCTTTGCATATATGATATAACCCTTTTTTTACAACAGGATCAAACTGCTACTTAGCAGGTAGCATCTTGGATTAAGGAAAAAAAAACTTATAGAACCAAGTGATCCCTTCTTCCCTTGTGTATTTCCAAACTTCTGGACCAAATTTCTCCTAGTCCTAATCTTATGAATGGCCATCCTGACTTCTTATCTCATGATGCAATAACAAAATATAAAATAGTGATGTCCCTCCAAATGGCTCTGTTTGCATAAGAGGATGTTTTTGTCTCCAATCTTACAAAAAGGTTGAGGAGTAGCTTCGCCACCTTTCCTTGATGGCAAAATCAGTAACCCGAACGGCCTTTTCATCTTTAGTGCAACTATGCAATTAGCCAACATCTCTCATTCCTCTTTTCCCACCCTAACCAATGTGAACACTTCTCCCAAGTCACTAATGCTTGGTATCTAATTTCTGAACGAAGCTTTCAACTTTGATAATTACTTCTTTTAATCACTTAGCTTTCTTGTTGCTTATTCCTTTTGTAAGTTGCTATCAACTAATGGTTTAAACGAGTATGATGGATCCTGGTCCAGTAAACATCAAAATACCTACAGCACACACACACACACACACACACAAACGAAAAGGAAAACTAGAAAGATAAAGATGAAACACAAAGCGACATTCCTACAGCAGTTCTGATCATATTGGGTACAATTTGGTTAAGTCCTTCACTTTCCCTCCCTATGAGTTTCTAAGATACCAAAATGGGGCTAGAAATAGCTATAAGGAGCTTCCATTTCTAACCTCATTTTGGTTTCTTATGCCAAGAGCTTCCTTCCATTTCTAACCATGGCTTCTCTATAACTAGAACTTCAGCTATGACATAGATCTCAGTATCCAACATTTGAATTACTATAGATTATATGAGGAAAGTGAGACTAATTCAAACTTATATTAAGTTCTCAAAGATCAATGACAAATCAAAACACAAATATCTAAGGGGTGTTGATAAAATCAAATATTTCTTTCATATAATCACTCCCATCAAGCATAAATTCCTTCTGTTTTACTACTTCTAGGGAGTGATTATATCAAGATCTGTTGTGTTAATATTAGCTGCCATATCTAAGGGGAGAAAAGAAAGGAAAATATTTGTCTTTCTACCTGACGTTTGGAATTACATCCCTTGGTTCTCTTGTCAAGAATTAACCATGGAAGTGTGGAGCACAATGAACCTTTTTTCCATCAAAATATACATAAACGAGAGAAGGGGCAAAAAGAAAATCACTAAATTCTAATGGAAACCACACTACCCACTCTCCAAGTGTTAACACAATGATAGAGTGAAAAGTCGCATTGCAATATAGTTTTTTAAGAGAGCGTATAATAGAAGAAAGATAGGCTAAGTGTTTGAGGGTGAATATGGTGCAGCGGTAGAGTTGTCCCAATGTGACAATAAAGTCTTAACTCTGAAGACTTAGAATTGCTGTAGCCTCTCTCAAAATGGTAGGGTAAACGGCAATATATTTGACACCCTTCCAGGATCCTGCTGCTCAAAAAGACAGGCTCTCAGCATAGATTCGCTTTCACATTACTTGCTCGACCATCAAAATAGAAGAAATACATAAACACTGATAAGATGCACTCAAATTAAAAACCCAGGAAGGCCATAAACTGAATTAAACCAACATAACACACAATGACACAGAGTAAATGCATGCATACCTCTTGCTGTTCCGCTGTTTAACAAATTTCCTAGGTTAAGAATTAATTTCATAATCTCCTTCAACTTCACGGAGTTACGGACCTAGTTGACAAATAGAAAGCAATGGGGAGCATATCAGAGCATGAACGAGACCATACAAAACTGGCATCAGCAAAATAGATCATGTACCTCCTCACATGCACAATTTACAGTATTCAAGCTCTTCTTGAAATCTGTAATCTGCAAATATAAAAAGGCAGGTTTAAATATAAAACGACTCATGCAGAGCATCAAGATGGACTTCTGCAAAAAGTGTACTAGAAAATCCGATATATTTGCGTTTTCCTCTTAGAGCAAAAACATCATCTAACATAATGAACCTGAGTATTAAACTGAATCTTGAACAAAAACACTCGTAATTTTGATTCCACTCGCGGGACTTTCATGAGCTCCAGAAAGAACTGAAATATAAATAGACAATAAATAAATAAATAAATAAATAAAGCAAAATGTAAGCAAATGAATAATATATACAGCAGCCGATGTACACAAATTCAAATATTGCAACAGGATGAAGAAAGGAAGAGCAGAAACTAAAGGGAGACGGCTAAAATAAGCAAAGAATCTAACATCCATTTGCCTCAACGTGATTGTCTTATATGACTCTTCACAGCCTACGAGATGCATCTATGACTAATGTCGTCTCAAAAAACCCTTTTTGAGTGAAAATCTTACAAGCATCACTTCAAATTATATCTTTCAGAGATAAAACTTACTTTCCAAATTTTAAAATGCCAATCTACAACCCATCACTTTGACCACAAAGAGTCAACTAGGATGGTTACTTAAGATAGAAGGGATTATTCAAATAAAAGATCAGAATATACTTATTCTCCTCTTTTTATCAGGGAGTGGGGTATTTACAACAGATAACAACCATATTCTATCAATACAATCAGTCTCGAAAAAACCTTTTTGAGTAGAATCTTACAAACCACTACTTCCAAGTTTCAATTATATCACTTTCAGAGATAACTTACCTTTCACATTTTGGAGTGCCAATCTACGACTTAACAATTTGACCACAAAAAGTCAACTAGAATGGTTACTTAAGAACAGAATTTTTTTTATTCCCTACTTTTATATTGGGGAGTGGGGTGTTTACCACAGATAACCAAATTCTACCAATAAAATTGGCCCTTGCAATCTTGAATACCATAAATATACTACAAACCACTTGTAACATCATTCACTCAGCAGTAACATTCTGAATGGGCATGAAAAGAACAATTTGTTGAGAAGAAATTGAAACCAATGAATTATTAGACAAAGAAAAGCAGACCTGCTCGCACTTTCCCAGCTTCTCTTTATCACCGGTATAGTTCTAGAAGAAAAGAAAAGTCAAAATTATAATTCTAGTAAAACTGACAAGGCTGGAGACCTAAAGATCACCAATCAAGAGATTTCAGTCTTCCCTTCTCCTTTCACATGTAGAGGTCAAGGTGAAGGAAACCTGAAATAACAATGCAATGTAACAGCAAACTTCCAATTGTAACTATTTAACCTTGAGTAGCTCCATCTCCTCCTTAGTGGGGCAAAACTTAATCAGATTTTCGACCTGATCAGCATCCAAAACTGACTCATCCAGAGCTAGTGCTGCAGCCTGCAAAAAACACAGATCAAGAACTGCTGGAACCCTAAATCACTAAAATTATAAACATAAAAGTTGATGCCCTCTGCAATTATGCTCCATTTTAGTCTACCAAAGTGACCAAAAGATGAAATGAAAAGATCAAGTCATCATTTGGCTATACATTAAGATGTAAGGAAGGCATGTATAACAATTTTACACATTAAAAAAACCATACAGGTTCTGCCAATTTCAACTTAATAATCCTGCATGACTCCCATGCTTTCCTATTTCCAACTCAAACTATATGTATCCAAACTCTCCCCCATTCAAGACACAACTAAGTTTTACATATTATCCATCTGTTTCTACTTGTATTCCAGAAAATTTTAACTGAAAAGGGAACAACCTAGAGGACGACCAAAACTCACTGCTTGAACTTCCACATAACCTATCAATAGCCTTCCAAATTCTGAAAAGCACTAAAATCTTATATGAAGCTGTAGCTCTAAAATTTACTCATGCATACGGAAGTTAAAAGGCAAACAGTAAGTATGCTTTAGACAATATCGGCTGATTACCTCAGTTCCATGCATTATAAGAGTGAACTCTAAATACGCTAAATTAACTTAAATCTTTGCTCAGTCTTAGGTAAACCCAATCTATGGTTGGATATGTACTTGGTCTAGTTTAAAACAGTACAGCAATACTAGCAGATACTCTGCTTCTCAACACATACCAGAAAGAAAGGGGTTGATTTTACTTCTGACACCTGAGGATGAGCTTTAGCTTTTTCGATGGTGAAGATTGTTATGCTGAAGGTGGAGATTTAATGTTGGAGGACCTAAGAAAGATCGATGATGTGGACATTGGATGGGAGCAACAAAATCAAGATTCAGAAACCCTAAAAAATTTTGCAATATTTTTCAAACATCTGATGTAGGACCTTCCATGCACCAGAGCCAACAAAAGATTACGATCTAGTGTCAGGTTGGGATGTCAAATGGGTAAGATTCAGGGCGGCTGACCGTCAACCACATTCCAGCCACCACATCTGATCCATCCATCACCAGAAAATTCAAATCCACATTACCAGGTGAATGGGATGGATAAGACGATTAAAAGAAGAGAGGGAGAGCTCAGATAACAAACACTATAAAGAGAGTATCTTCACCATTACGTGTTATATGTTCACCATACTCATCTCACAATTACTGATAAACAATGTACAGTCCACCTTAAAAGTAGCTTTGCTATTTTGTAATGAATAAGTACAAGAGAAAGCCTACAAGTAAAACTTCAATGTATGACCCTGAGAGGAGGGTCCAATAAAAAGCGCGCGTGGGGGTTGACAGTTAAACAGGTTTGTGTGTGTGTGTGTGTGTGTGTGTGTGTGTGTGTGTGTGTGTAGCTGTAAGCTTGAAAATATAAAACTCTTGATCCATAATGAGGAGCACAGCCTTAGCAAGGCTTTTCAATAATTTACTTTTCTAATTCTTCTCTTTGAATTTCATTTGGGGAGGACATCTTACCCTCTGCTTGTATTTCTTCCTTCCTGATCTTATTAATTGTTTAATCTAAAAGTCATTACTTCTATAATAACATCTATGCAATTGGAGTCATATAAAATTGTCTATTCCACTCCATTAGAAGTTTATCTACAGTCACCATAAGCAACTCAATCATCACCAAGTGCCATGTTCAAACTAGCAATACACCATACAAGTTCCAACCCTTGGTTGACACCATGATAGTTGCCAATTTTCTTGTGTTAAATACACATATTCAGAGATTCTGATGAGGTGGTCAGTATATCAAAGAACAGTGCTTTTCCCAACATATCAGAATTCTAAGCTAATATAAGAAACCCGTCATAATGAGTTGCATCATAATTTGGCAACGTTTATGGGTGAACTTATCAAACACATGGAGAAATCAAGTAGGCAAATGGAACTGTGGACATCAAGCATACCATCATATCAGGAAGTGGCATCTTAACCTTTGTAAGCATTATTTCGGTGTTATTAGCCCTCCTCAGGTCCACCTGCGATAAGCATGTAAATAAATCATCAATAGCACAAGGAAAGCTATAACATATCCTTTCTTAAAATGAAAACTCAGAGCAGCAAAAGAAGAACAAAGAAGTGAAGTTATCCGAGACAAGGGCATTGTACAATTTTAGCATTCATATATGGTATGGCTGTTACAAAAGGAAATAGAAAGTGGAAACTCTATCTTTTGCGATATTGCTCATGCCAAACAATTTGTGACATAAAACCCAGCTCGGATAGTGTCTATCTTTTGCAATATCGCTCATGCCAAACATTTTGTGACATCAAATCCAGCAACAATGGTCCCTAGATTTTCTCCTTGGACATACAGTGGGGTACATTGATATCGCTCATGCCAAACAATTGTGACATCAAACCTTCCATATACATCCTTAAAATTGGTAGAATCAGAAACCATCTACATAGGTTAACCACGTGCACCGCAAGAAGAAACTATAGATAATGAATAGCGACACAGACATATATTCACGTGGCTTTAGAAATGCAGTGAAATAAGTCATTTTTCCATGTGAAGTGTACTAATGGGCAGACGTGGACATGGATCCAAGGTAACACACATCTCAATTTGTGAATCTAACAATATAATTCCAGTCTTCTTAATCAAATACAAATAAACAAAAAACCAAATGGGAAATTCTTCCATGGATTACAGGATGGCAAGACCAAGAACTTCTTCTTTCGCATACAGCTGGGATATATACACTATCTCAAAGTTAATTTTGCCAAATGAATACTCTTCCTCTCAAGTTTTTGTCAGTTGAAATTTTTCTCCCTCCAAAATTCAGATAGTTTGTGATTGGGCTAGGTGAAATCCTCACTCTTTGTCCATTTATAACCCCAGTGCTCTCATGAAGCCCCCATCTTGGGAAAAAGGTTGGGGAGTCAGTACAAGGCCTTACTGGTATAGAGGCGACTTTTGTTAGACCTTGATATTGTCTGCAACTTCACAAAAGAAGTAAGAGGCACACAACAATTGAAGTCATTGTGATCTAGTTGATTTAAACAAATTTTTCTTCAAAATTCAGATAGTTTAAAAGAAAGTGGTTTGTAATGAATTTTAACTCTTATTTTTTAGCCTAGTCTAAAGTTGTTATCCATAGATCATGCTATTACATCCATCAAGCACATTCATCAAGATTTCTCTGTTTGGAAATGACTAGGAAATTCTCTTCTAACTCGACCAAATGCATAGAAGACGGAGAGGCTTTCTTTTTTTTCTTTCTTCACAAGAAAACTAGGTTGAACATCTACTTGAGATCCAACCAACAGTGAGTAAGAAGATCACAGTTAGTGGGATGAAACCAAAGAATTAAAGAGGGTCCATTCTGACTTCTGACTTTGTCGGTAGGTTCTAATTATAAGTCTTGAAGATGATTAGGCTAGAGCACACAACTTCCACCACTGAAAAATTTATGTTAAAAGATTGCCACAAATAAGAAATCTCAAAATATAAAGGCTTGATTTGGTATTTAGAAGTGAGTATGAGAAACCATTAAATGCTTCTGTATTAAAAGTTTTTAAACTGAAACTTAGTGTAAACATCCACTTCTAGACCTAAATTTATTTTACATTTTTGGCATCAGATATAACACCTATTATTCATATGTCGCTTCTGATAATATGATTATCCTAAAACATATCTATGTAGTTGTATAGATCATGTTTCATAAGAAAATACCCAAGAGAGAATATATGAACTGCCTATGAAGGGCAAAGCAAGGATATGACGCTATTCCACAATTTGTCAATACTATGATACAACACCATTACCCCAGTTCCTCTAGCAAGGCTCCTCATATGTATGCAGCCTTACTCCTACAGTTAGGGAGAGAGACAGACTTTCTATTAGACCCCTTATTGGGAATGCATTGCTTGTCTACTGCAATCCAAAAGATCTAATATTTCCACCACATAATTTTTCTAGGAGATGGAAACCACAATGTGTCAAAACAACTAATGTAACTGATAAATACAGAAAAGGAAAAATTCCATTTTGATGCCCTGACATTTGGTGTAATAATAAATTGGTGCCCTAACATTTGACTAATTCCATTTTGGTGACCTGAGATTTTAAAAAATATTTCATTTTAGTGACTTGACCTAAATTCGCGAAGCTAACTGTTATTGTGAATAAAAACATATCTCTTCTCAACTTTGAAACTTTTCTCAGTCAAGTATCAAGTTTATCTTATTCGATTCTTCAAATATTAAACTAATTGAGGTTCCAAACTGAGGAAATTTCATCTAATGGAGCTT
>BSSO01000232.1:0-40131 GCA_030267885.1 Mesembryanthemum crystallinum
TGAGATTGAGGAGTATATGCATATCTTAATAAAGAAACGCAAGTGAGATGTAAAAATGTTTTTGATTGGCTATTGTTCTTGGAAGAAACAATCAAATTGACTCTTTCCTTTTTTATTTGTTGAGCTCTAGTTGAATGAGCGTTTTAAGTGACTATTTTGAGTAATTATCTTCCTATTTTCTATGATTGACTTCGATATATTTAAAGTGAATTTATATCCGTTTCCAAATTTAAATTTTGATTTGAAATTCGAAATTGGGAAATGGTAATGCTGGGCGAGAGTGAATGAGAGGGGAGTATTTGTCATTTGGGGGCTTGTGGTTGATTCAACCACATTCAATTAATATATGTATAGATTGTATAACGGATACAAGTGACATTAGAAGTCCAATAACTTGTTTTAAAATCTTGTACTTATATTAAGATTATTTATGTTATTATCTATATATTAAAAAAATCTATTTTCTTTAATTATTTACAATGTGGGTGGTGTTTGTAAATTTTTGTTTAAAAAGAGGAATTGTGGGTTGTGTTGTGAAATGGGAGTGTAATTTGGTCTTTTTGTGTGTTTGGGTTAGAGAAAAGAAGAGAAAACAAATTCTAACAATATCTTGACATAAGTAAAAGTGGATATTTCTGAGCATTAGTTGAAAGTTGTACACAAGCATTAAGTCAAAATTTAAGGACACCCTAGAAAATTTTCATTAATTTATTTTAGATAAAATAGATATAAATAATCCAACAAATGAGACGTCAAACAATAATAATCTCTCTTATATAGTATTCTATCCGTCTCACCATTACATGGCCATTGTGTGCATATATTTGTCCCACTATAACGTGGCCACTGGTACTATCCATCCATACAAAAGTCAAAAATAACCCCACCCACTATCTCTCTAATAATCAATAAAATACTCTCTCTCTCACCCACTATCTTTACCTAATTATTAAAAAAAATTACAAACCACTCATTACTTTCTCCAAGGTAAGGATATAGTTGCCAATCTCAAATTTTTTTCCCAATCCTTATTTTTGCCATGAATAGTGCAATGGCCATGTAATGGTGGGACGGAGAGAGTATGACTTTGTTCACGAATAATCCAACATTTAGAATGATTGGAATATAATATTTGGTAACAACAAAGTCGAACAGATTTTGTGGCTCATGATCGTGTATAGAGATCATAAGTTAAGACTTTTTCAGAGTCTTAACATCTTTTTTCATTGTTGTCAAAAAAAAAAAAAAAAAAAAAACATCTTTTTTCATTATCCAACAACAACCCAAAAGAGGAGGAGGAGGAGGAGGAGGAAAAAAAAAAAAAAAAAAAAAAAAAAAACTGCGTTGATAGTAAAAGTGAAGAATGTGCTTTAACGCATTTGGCTAACTCGTGACCTTCCAAGACCTGAAGTTGATCCAACTTGTAAAGCAGCTTGGATTTGAGAATAAATACTCAGGTATTCAGTTAATCAATGAGAGAAAAATAATTTGAGTTACCTTAATTTGAACCTATTACAATGTGGGAAAGCATCATTTTGTCAAAAACGAGTTACAACACCAGGAACCTTGTACACCGAAAGCTTCTCTTACCTCCCGCAACCAATAGAAAATGAAGAGGAAACATGGCCGTTTTCTGCATATATCTTGTCGTTGCCAAACTCCCTCTCTATTAGCAACTTCGACTCACTAAGCGTAGCTCTTCGATGATAAAATTGCTCACCGCAGCTTAATGATTTTGGCAGTAAGGGTCTAAACTTTGTTACAGCTTTTCATTGTCAGAAAGAAGTCAGTAAGGTTTAAACTTCCTTGCAGCTCGTAACTGCTGTATCCGCTTCCTATCCTCTTGAAATTTACTTTGCAGCTGCATAATTTCTGCAAAACAGATCGGACGTGAGGGGAGAGATGAAGTAACATACAATATCTACACAAGATACTCAAATGTGAACATCCAGGCAACACTTAAAGCCAAGGAGACTAAAACTTGTCAGCAGTGACAACACGGTGGAATTATGTTGCACAAGGATGGAATATAGTTTCTAATGACTGCTCTTGCAAATCAAAAGAATGTTAGAATCTTAGCTCCCCTGTTGCAAACACAGTTTCTGATTATAATTCTCTTCCCATGGATGTGTTAGCAGTGGGAAAATAGAATGACAATGAGCTTAGAACAAAGACTTGAACAACATTATAAGGTTATTGTAGAGGAATGTTCCCTTTCTATACAATGAAGGGTTCACGGAAGAAGAACAATGATTTAGAGGGAAGTTATTCCTGGATTGTTCTCGCTCATTAGAAAAAATAAACATTCCCAAGAATGAGCCAAGTCAAGCATTAGATAAATCTTATTTAATAAAGGTAACGCGAATGAAACAAAATTATGGTCACAATCACAATTGTGATAATGGTCATAGGGCCATGAAGGCTGTGTTTCAAACATGTTACATCAAGTTTTACAGCTGTTGGGGAGTTAAATGACCAATTCGAAAGCTTTTGAACTTAGAAGTGCAATTCCAGTTAGTTCTCAACGTGTTTCCTAAGCTATACTTGTACATAGACCCTTTTAACATTTTCCCTTGTATTGTAAGTGTCAATTGGTTAGTTCACAATAGTAACAAATACAGGTTTGTCCGTAAAACTAGGTTTAATCAAACTATTATACTAGCCAATCCGAAATGTTTTTTGAGTTGTACAGATAAAAACCTATTTGTTTCCATAATAGAGAGCCACTGTGTTAGCCCAGCATGACCAATGCTCTTACAGATTAGTTAGACAACACTCAGATTCATGAGTATTATCATTCAACTTCACATGACAGCTACATAAAATGCATGATTTAACTGGGCATATTGATAGAGAATGATCTATATACTTCCCTCCTTCAAACAGAACTAAAGAAGCACACGCACAATTTTGTGACAAAATCTTAGAGCATCAGAACAAGAGAAAGCATACCGTTTCTCTTGGCTTCTTTTCTTTGGAACCGATAGAACTCAAGCCCCACGTCCTTGGTCTTTTTATTGGCCATTTTCTCACGCACAGCAGCCTCTGCCACAGCACCCACAGCAACACCACTTTCAGGGTCAGTTGTCTTCTTCCCGCCCTTACGATGTACAACAACAGTCCATCCCTCCTCAGCAATCTTGGCTTCTCTCTCCCTTTTAGCCTGTGCCCAAAATACCATGACAACAAACTACATATCAGAGAAGCAGATGAAGGAAGACATAAACTTAACAAAAGTTAGAAACAGATGCAAGAACTAGTAGATTTACCGACAAATAAAGATTAATAGCCACATATATATGAACAGAAGTGGGATTTGTTACAAAGTTCTTTACACATATCAATGCTCCGGGAAATATATATCCTAACAATGACAATGTGTTGATTCATATGCAAGGGAGAATTTTGATAACTAATCTGCCAGGACATAAACTGGAGTACTGGCAATAACCATATAAAACCTCGACTCTTATTCCTAGATTTATGCAATGTTCACAATTAAGCAAGAAGCTTGGTAGTATTGAATTAACAACTCACTATCTATGTCTTGGGTGCACACATACATGAATATGTGGTGAAGCATATAGACTAGAAGGACAGTTTGGACGACAGAAAGAACAGTTGACAGTACATAAATATAAATAGCTAGTGGAGCATATTGCAGATACTTCACAATCAATTCTGGAAAGCAAATCTAAGACGTGGACAAGAAGATCACCTGCTCCTCCTGCTCCTCATGTTCAGTAATGAAGTCGTCAATTCTTTGTTGCAGCACCTTCAGCCCGGGTCTTTTCTCGTGGTATTCCTTAATCCATTCTGTAATCCACAGAAGTCAGTATAAAGCCCAAAAAAGCTACGCGAGGAGAGTCACCAGATCTAAACCTTCCCCCCCCCCCCCCCCAAGCTCTGTAAAAGAAAGTGCAATACTCTCCCCGCGCCCCACCCACCAAAAAGGAGGATGGCAAGCAGGAGACGTGGGGTGCATGAAAGAGAAAGGATGCTAAGTTGCTGACACAAGAGGCAAAGAGTGAAAAACTGAACATCATGAAATAATACTTCGAAGCAAAAAGAATACCATCGACAACTTGACAATAATTCAGAATTCAGTTTTGTAGGCTGAAAAGGAAATAATTTTGACAATTATTATAATTAAAACAGCAATTTGTGAACTAGACCAGTGACCATGTTGCGAGGTAATATTTCCAAAGACCAAAATAAATAAAGTAAGCCACCACCACGTATCTGTTCAAAACATTTTATAAGTAACAGCAAAGGAAAGCATATTCATACTTTTCATCCCTTTAGAGCAATCTTCCTCTCCTGAAGAGATCTGATAAACATCATCCATTGCAACTTCTTGCACCTCCTGTGCTGGCTTGCTTTCCTCAATTGACAATTGGCGGTCCTTACTTTTCTTATGAGCCTTCTTTGACTTGCCTATACATATAAGGAGATTATCATGAGAGGCTAACAATGCAGCTAATGATATGATTAATTTTGACTACCAGTACCAATAATGTGCCTGTTAGTCCGATGACACAGACAATCAAGAGTATCAATAGAAAGAGGAAGATGCATGTGTAGGAAGTAAAAACTGCAGAAATCCAATAATTGCAGCAATTGTACCTTTTTTTCTTGAGCAATTTTCTAAATCTGGTTCCATTGTTTCTCCCTGGTTCGCAGCCTTGTTGGATTCATTTGTGGCAAAAGTATCGTTGTTTTTGTTTCTACGTGCTTTCTTTGACTTCTCTACAGACGGAGAAGAAAAAACTTGATAAAAGGATTTCAGTGGTTACATTGTACTCTCCAATAAAAATCCTGCTGGAAACAAGCTCTTTACAACTGTTTCAGAAATTCCCATCACCCCAAAAGACTACTAAAACTTTAAGTTTTGTGAAACCATTGCCGACTCTGAATATGATAGGTCACAATCATCATCCACCCCTTAAAACCATCAAGATATATAAGTGTAAGGAAAATGTTGTTCTACCAAAAAAATCCATTTCCAATTTGACAATGAGGTAGTATAAATTCTTTCATATAATTGACTTTAATTAAAGCAATAAAGAATAATCAAGCAGTATGGCATTACTGTTTGTCACATTTGCTCCACCGGCATCATTCTTATCAGTAGTTGGATGCTTGTCATCATACACAGTTGGGCTTGCACACACTGCATCTTCACCTGCTAAGAGATTGATTCCATCAATTACAATACCAGGCGAAAGAGAATTAAACCATATGTTTCCTCTACTAGTTGACAATATGCAGTGAAAGTTCACTGAAACAGAAAAGTAGTTCTCTGTTGTATTCACCAATATATCAAATGAATTGAATATGAAGGACAGCCAGATGACTTTTTGAGAAGACAAGCGTCTTGAATCTGAATTCTGAAGTTTAACATGGACAAGCTAGACACGAAGTAACTAGGTATGTTCCAACAATATGTTTTGCCATCAACCAAAGTAATTTTGCTAATACGAGGTATCCACAAAGTCCAAGCTTAGTCTCAAGTGACACAGCCCCTTTGTCTTTGGAGATTGAAGATAAACTGTACTAGCTTGTGTGCTGCTCAGAGTCAATCCTCAGACAACAGTGGTTACAGAACAGTACAATTGAAATCCTAACTCGTCACTGTGATTTTTTCTTCCCTTTTTAGTGAAATTTCGATCATCAAAGGAATAAAGAGAGCAGCAGATCACTCATATTCTCGAAATAAAGAATCCCAAACAATCCCTTCAAAGAAGAAGCCAACAAACAAAGACTACACATGCACTAAGAGTCGAGCAAATGACTATATGTAACACACCAATAAGTCTCTACATCGTAGATTCCTACTGGTTTGAAAGAGAAGTAGCAAGTTCTACTCTCTTCCTTCTCCTATGGGGATAAATAGACCCAAAAAAGAGTCACAAAGATTTAATACAGATAATTTTTCTATTGTCCATATTCAAGGAGCATAGTATAAGTTCTGATCAGCATGATCCGATGCATTAAACTTGCTTCAATGTAGATAGCACGAAAATGCACCCTATCACATATATATGACCTCTGCTAGAATATATAGCTAACAAGGCATCACATGCGCTGAAAGATTTATGCTCGCAGAAGAATAACGTAAACAAGAAATCTGAAACCCCAACGAACCATTAGGGACAAGCTCAACACTGCGGCATTTCTTGGTCTTCTTCATCCTCTTCTCTGGGTTGTTGCTCCTCATCTTTACACTATATCTTAAGGAGTCCCGCCCTGTAAGTTTCATGTTTTTGTTACTCAATTATGACATATCACCGGAACATTTTATCAAATAGCTAGTAAGCACAAACTTTATTGCCTACCAGCCAAATAATTGCAGACAAATTAATAAATATCTGAATTTTTGAAATAAACCAACCTAATGCGAAGATAAGGTAAAGCCCACATCGCCAATCCTTTTTTTTTTTGGGCATCCAAACAGTACTGAACACCAATTCTAACTTCTAACACAGTCTAACTTATCAAGAAAATAAGCTAATAACATCACTGCCCTTAAAAATAATTGTCTTTAGCTACTGTTTAATTCACTCAATGAGCAGCATAACATTCTCAAGGGTTTTCGAAACAGGGACAAGGGTGGAATCAATCAATCAACAACAACAACAGTGACGGAGTGAAAGTCCTGCCTACGACAGGGTCGGTAGAATCAATCAATAAACAGAAAAGCTGAACCAAATGCGATAAGGAAGGGAACCCAATAAGAGTTATCCAATTTCAAATTTTGGATGAACCCGAGAACATTAATCCACACATGAATCTCAAACAAATACTTTTTAGGTAATATTTGGTTCATAAAGTGGTATGGGTTTGCAATTCGGAATGAAATCACATAGAATTGGACTCAAAAACCAATACCCGCTATTAGCTGTTGGTTAGATAATTACCAAAATATTAATTACACTTTAGTCTCCTTCCCCGTTGCTCTCTTTCTTTCTCCTCTCACCCTCTTTCATCAAATCATATATCAAATCCCTGATACTAAACCAAAAACAACAGCAACAAAGAAGCAAATCAGCTTCCCACTTCATCAAATTGCGGTGGAAATTTTTGGGATTTTGTCAAATTTGCAACTAAAGATGTTCGATGTAGGGTGCTCAACATTCATGGTGCCAACAGAAGGTGGGTGAGGAAAAGATAAAATTAAAACGAAAAACTTTGATACCTTAAAAAACTACTCTACATACTCCATTAGAAGTGAGGAGAGAGAAAAGGAACGGCATACCTTTACCGGAGACAAGCTAGCCGCAGGCAAGGTGGAGAGAGAGAGAGGAAACACCGCGAGCTTCTGTGAAAGCAGAGAATTCGTTTGACGGCAAAAACCTACCAGTATAGTGAATGCTTCAATTTTTGGGGTTTTTCTTAAACCCAGAAAAGAAAGTTTTAAAAAAAAAAAAATATATATTGATAAAAAATGTAAATTTAAAAAAAAAAGAAAAAAAGAGAGAAAAGGACAATAACGGCTGGAGGAGCGAAACGATGCGTTCGTACAATCCCTGCTCTCTCCATAAACATAAACATTTTCCCTCTTCTTGTGTTTGTCTCTTCAATCTTCATCATGTATGTCGTTTCTCTCACTAACAAATTGAAAACCCAAGTGGGTGTTCTGTTCTTGGGATGAATTGATCAAGGAGAGAGAAATCAAGGGCAGTAGAGATGAACCCAGGTAAAATTTTCAAAGCTTTAAGACTAACCCAGGTTTAAAGATTACAGCTTTGGGATGATTTATCACCTTTGATTTATCATGGTTAGCTTAGGTTTTGTTTGTAGAGACACCCATTTGGTTAAATCTATGTCTGCAATTGTACTGAAGGGAAATTGGAACCAACTTTTGAGACCCCAAATTGCTTCCCGTTTGAGTTCAGTAACAGTAGAGAAGATATTGTCACAGTTGTCTTTAGGTTGTGATGATTGTTGGGAATTTTATGAGTGGGTTGAGAGAGTTCCAGGTTTTAAGCATTCCCTTGAATCTACCTGGACCATGCTTCACATACTCACAAAGCAAAAGAACTTCAGAGTTGCACAAAACCTGCTCAACAAAATTGCTCTTAAGGACTTTTTATCCTCCCCAGTTGTATTGAATGCGCTCGTTCGTGCCCATGGTGACCCGAATTCGAATTCGCAGATTTTCAGTTGGTTGATGATATTTTATGCTAATTCTAAGATGCCCCAGGATGCCATTCAGGTGTTTGAGCACATGAACATCTATAGACTTAAACCTCAGTTACCTGCTTGTACTGTTTTTTTGCATTCACTGGTGAAGGTTGGCTTGACTGCCACCATGTGGAAGATGTACAAGAAGATGCTGAAACTCGGGGTTTTTCCGAATCTGTACATGTATAATGTGTTGCTTCATGGTTGTTGCAAGTCGAGGGATGTGGAGAAGGCGGAAGAACTGTTGAATGAGATGGAAATGCATTGCATATTCCCTGATATTTTTACTTATAACACACTGATTTCTTTGTATGTGAAGAAGGGTAAGAACTATGAAGCTTTTTGTGTTCAAGATAAGATGGAAAAACGAGGTGTGGCTCCTGACATTGTGACTTATAATAGCCTAATATATGGATTTTGTAAGGAAGGTAGGATGAGGGAGGCATTGAGGCTTTTTAGTGAAATTAAAGGTGCTAATCCTAATCTTGTGACGTATACCACTTTGATTGATGGATACTGTCGAGCTAATGACCTGGATGAAGCATTTAGATTGCGGCAACTGATGGAGGCTAAAGGTCTTTATCCAGGAGTAGCTACTTTTAATTCGATCCTCCGCAAGCTGTGTGAGGAAGGTAGGATAAGGGATGCGAACAAGCTTCTGAATGAGATGAGCGAAAAGAAGGTTGAACCTGACAACATAACTTGCAATACATTGATTAATGCTTATTGTAAGATAGGAGACATGGAGTCTGCCCTGAGGGTGAAAAACAAGATGTTGGAGGCTTGTTTAAAGCTCGACCAGTTTACCTTTAAAGCACTGATACATGGTTTCTGCAAGGTCAAGGAGATAGATACAGCAAAGGAGCTTCTCTTTGAAATGCTTGATGCAGGATTTTTTCCAAGTTTTTCCACCTATTCATGGATTGTTGATGGTTACTGCTGCCAGGATAATGAGGAAGCAGTAGTAAGACTACCAGACGAGCTTGCTGGCAGAGGACTTTGTGTTGATATATCAGTGTATCGGAATCTAATAAGAAGTCTCTGCAAGAAGGGTAGCCTTCAATTTGTTAGAAGAATTTTTAATCAGATGGAAGAGAAAGGGATCATGGGAGACAGTCTTGTATACACTAGCTTGGCATTTGCATACTTTAAAGCAGGAAAAGCAAGTATGGCTTCAGATTTGCTGGATGAGATGTACAAGAGGAGATTAAACGTAACTGTGAAAATATATAGTTGTTTCAGTGCTTCAACTAGTGATGAGAAAAACATATTAGGGCTCTTTTGGGATCATTTGGTGCAGAGGAATCTTATCTCAAAAAATGTTTCCAAGCACATCCAAGAGCTAGATTGAGGTCCCATTGAGAGATGAAAAGGAAATTTTCTTTTAATTATTCATGTATTCCTAAACAAAGGGAGAAATATTGTTTGTTCAGTGAAGTCAAGCCTACTGAGCTGGAGATTCAGCATACTTTGCAAAACCAACAGATGTTGGAAATTTATAGCATGAAGGCGACATTTGGCATAGTAAACACTGAAACCAGGCAGGTTTAAGTTTGTCTTCTGTTCTTTTGGCGTTAGCTAGAACAAAAAGAAGGGGGCGGGGGGGGGGGATTTCTGGACATAGGCAACTATGGTGTCAGACAGAGTCTTATCTCCTGAATCGTCAGTTGAAGTTGTGCCTCTAGTCTCCAAGTTTTATCTCCTGGCTAAATGCAACCTGTTGTCGACAGAGACTCTGTGGAGCTTTGTCTTAGAATACTGATCAGGATTCTTTTGCCAGACAATATGAGTGAGAAGGACATGGAATTTGTGTGCTTGTCGGATGTATCTGATGTATGATCTGCATTAATAATTCACTGTGGCACTTGATGTGGAGGTTTGAAATGAAAGGCCTAGGAACAAAAGCTCCTCCAGTTCCTCGAGCGCTAAGTGAAAAATAATACTGTAATAGGATATGTAGATCTCAAGGGAGTTTAGTGCCGTAGAACTGCTGCAAATAACTTCTTAGAAGACAGAGCTCGGGGCATGATACTCGAGCCAGTACCATCTAGGGACAGGTTTTCAGAGATACTGCCATTTTTTTTTTGCAAGATAAGTTTTTAGAGTGGCTGGCTAGCTGCCATGTAAATGAAGTTTCTTGTACTCGTGAGAAGACTGCAAATCAGCTGCAGCCTGCATGACGTATGAATCCCAGTGTGCCTGAAGTCTGAATTTTCTATAAAACACAACAGAATTCTGGATGAATACAAGTTTCTCTTGGAAGCATTTTAGTCTTTAGGTTTGTTTATGACTGACTATAAGCTGTACTCTTTTGAAAACAAAAGGGTATCTCTTCAAGTTTAATTACACAATTAAATGATTCAATCGTTACTTTACTGGCCTAGTTTATTACTACTGGTATGAGAATGGAAGTAATATCTCTGTTGGATTCAAATTGCTGATCGCACTAATAACATCATCAATGTTCTTGGCTCAAGTATTATTGTTTAATTTCCTTATGCATCCCACATATCATATATTTGCAAAATGGTCCTACACTGAAACAAAATCGACATGTTAATTTTGGTGTTCAGTTCTTCCTAGGTCTTCAGCTTTTTGTACTTGCCATCAGACAATCAAAATCCTTTGTCCTAGTGATGACCTCTGGAACCCTAGATCTGGGCTGCCATTCCCAATAATATAATGGAGATAGCATTCTAGTTTCTTTGTTTCATAGTGGGCCATTATGATTTTTTCGATTGCTAAGAGGCGAGTTCAGAACCAGCGAACCACAGAAACAAGAATAATCAGCAGCCAAGGAATCTGAAAATTTGTCTGCAGACATTGCTTATGTCAGACCCTGGAGTGAACTGATTTACTTGCCATGCCACTTGGGCACAAATTAAGTAGAGGACAACTTAATAAGATATATAATACTGCCCGTTATATTTGAAGCTGAAAAATCACCAAGTAGCAGCTCTTTTTAATCAGTATTTACATTGAAGCTTTAAGAGATTTTTGCATAACAAAAACATAAAAAGATTAGCCTCCCACAGGTATTAGTATGATGTGAAAGATACTAAACTTTGTCCTGAATCTCTAAAACATAAGCTAACAGAGGCAGGATCATTCCCGTTGCAAGAAGACAGCAGTTGTCAAAAGCAGATAGGAACTTCAGATACTGCTTCGACTAGTATGCTACTATTTTTTTTTTTTTTTAATCAGCACAGTGGAGATCACATTTAATCTTCAGAATAATTCCTTTTCTTCCTCCTCGCTTTCCTCTTCATCCTTCCAGCAGTATTTGAGAATTGATCTCGGTGATCCACATCCTTCAGACTTCACAAACTGGTGGTAAATGACCATTCCACCCTCTCCAAGCTCCTCAAAACTCTTCTGTTCCAAGTAGTACCCGTCCACAACTACAGGTCCTGCAATAGATCCGACATCCATGCACTCATCAGAATGAACGGCTACAGAAAACTCCATTGGCTGGAAACAAGCTAAAACCCTCGCAATCAACTGCTCCAAATTTATAGCCTTTAGGTCATACCCAGCAGCTTCAAAACTCGCATAACTAAAACCATCCTCTGGAGTAACATGAATAGTAGAAATTGCATCCCCTTCGATGGAATTCATTGAATATCCACAAGGGTCAAAGTCGAAATCACATATTTCAGATTTGGGAAGGATCTTCCTAATACCTGAAGACTCAGTCATAGCAGATGCAGAAGCAGAACCCGAGTTTGTGTTGTAAAAGACAGAAGCACACTTCTTGTCCAGACTCGTCATGCACATCTCCAAAGTGTAACCTTGGTGGGAATCGCTCAAAGGCTCCAATGAGGCTGAATAAACATGCCATTTCTGTGGGTTGTTCAGACTTCCTCCCATCACAAACTCTTTGCTCCCATAGCCAAGGTTGCCAAAGTAGCTATCAAGAACAGCCACTTCTTCTGAGAAGCTCCTATGGGGGAATGGTTGGACACTTGGAAAGATGAAGCTACCACGGGTGTATCTAACTGACCTTACAGTGAGAGAGAGGGTCGAAGCTAGCTTTAGAATAACTGGGATTGAGAGTAGAAGTTTTGTTGTCCCACAAGTTTTGATGATGATTTTGTGAGGATAAACAAAAAGGCTTGACTCAGAAAGGACGTAAGAATCTACAAGCTCATTAGACAGAGAAGCAACAATGGTGCACTCAGCTGGTTTAAGGATTTCATCGAGTTGATCTCTTGTTAAGGATCGGAGGCCATCACAGACACGGTCAGACATGGTTTCAGGCTTAAGGAAACAAATCTCAAGCCTCTTTTCGTAGCCTTCAAAGCCAATTGCAGAGACAGGCAAGGCCATTTCGCCACCACAAGGAAAAAATGTCTAAGCTAAGAAAAGGTGGAAATCCAGAGGATGTAAGGGAAAAAAAAAAAAGAAAACTGACGAGCTATTATTGAATATGATCCACCTTAGGTGGTTCTAAAACTAAGTATGAGTTATGACAGGAACAATCAAGATGGCTTTCGTGCGCACTGCACAAGGCAAAGAGAAAAAAGTGGTTAATAAACCAAAAAAAAAAAAAAAAAAATAGCATTATTGATGATTACCACTTGTAAATATGACTTACGTTGGAGTAAGCAGCAGACTTGAACTTCCTGATACCACCGTGAGGTCGAACGTCTTCAATGCCGTAACTTAGGGGAGCTTCATAGAAAGATCTACCCTCTTTAGTCTCCATTGATCATTCGCCTTAAATCCTGGAGAATCAGCAAATTTGAGATTAAAGAGGCCCATATGGAAAAACCAATCTACACTCTTGAACGCATTTTAACGTAGGAGAAAGCAGAACCAACAATTGTACAGAGTGGCGGATCAAGAAATTTGGTAATGGGGATGCAATTGTTAGAGTACTTGTTTTTCTAGTCTAATGCCTAGTGCCTATAATACAATAATTTTCATTTTTAGAGTGTGCTTTATTACCATTTAAGGCATTCAATTGTTAATGGGGATGCAAAACACAACTATCACATATTTCTTTCTCTAAAATTGCAAGTATATTTCACAACTTTTTGAAGAATGGGGCAGCAACTGCCTCCCCATTGTATTGCATAGGTCCGCCATTTGTACACCATTCCAACATACAGGAAGATGTTATGCATACTATACTTTTAATCATCTTACTTAAAAGCTCAATATCCTGAGTTTAAATTTTTGTTATTCTGTACTAACTAGAGAGAGAACGTTTTACATAATCTATCAGTAAACATTCAAAACCAACAGCCTCCTTGGTTGTTATGAAACTGATACCCACTTCATGCATGGATAGAAACCGTCACAATGGAAAGCTGTTGGTTATCAATTGCAGGAGGATTATTATACTAGTTCAGAATTACAGGTAGCATTTCAGCTATTTGTGTTTCCTCCTGATAAGCCCCCATATAGATTATACACCAAATAGAACTTATTCACCTTGATACCTCCAAACCACACCCCCAACCCCAATTAAAAGACGAAGCATTTATATGCATTAAATTAGGTGACTTGCATTGTATGTAAGACACCCAAAATTCACTAATAACAACTTAGACAGTACACATTATAAACAACAACCACCTAGTGCTAAAGCATAACAAGGTCTAAGGAAGATTATCCTAATCCTTGCAATTAAAGTACAAAAAGGTTGTCTCCATTTTGAACCTTGATTCATGAAATTAAGGAAACAAAAGATCATTTTGTTCAACAAGACAAGTAGGATCCATTTTCATGTACCAGATTGCATAGGCAATCCTTTTTTCATGTATAATTAATCTTTCAGCAAACCAACACAATCAAGCAAAACCATTTCTAACAAATTATACAATAACTTGCAAAAATATTTTCAGATTGAGATCCAAAATTACCTGCAGGGATTGAAATAATACAGATGAATACCCACTTCTAAAAAGACTCCCCTTCAGACCTTCAGCCAAAATTCTACAAATTGCACAAACAAAACAGATCATTAAATTCAAGAACACAAGGGACAAAATAAACCCAGAAAATTGAGGGTAAAAAGGAAGTACATTTAATCAATATGTTTGGGAGGCAGAATGAATCTGAGGGACGAAACAAGAAAAAAGAGGGAGAAAATTAAACTAGGGTTTTGTTTTCCGAATTTCTCTCTCTTTGTGACGAGCAAATGTCCAACGTTTTGTGGGAGGAGAGAGAGGAGAATTTATAGGTTTTGGGAATTTTAGAAGTCCATTTTTCTCTCTTCTAATTTAGGTTAGTAAATAAAGAGTGCTATTTTGGTGGGTGGTAAGTGTTTGATTTTTGCATTTCTACCCGGAATGACCACATAATTAATTTCTGCATTCCTAAAAGCTATTATTGGAAAATACCTAAATATCCTATTTACTATTTAAAGAAGCATAATGATTCAAGTCTCATAAAGGGTAAAAATATTTCGTGTGTAAAAATCGGTCTTATATAAGTGATTCATACGATTAAAAGTAAAAAAGATAAATCTAAAAGTGTATTTATAATTTGCAAAGCATTACTTGTAGTGCAAACTTTTCACTTACTGGAAATTAAAATTATAAAAAATAAAAGCATTACTCTTCCATTTAAAGGTAACAGTTATTATTTGGAAAATATTACTAGTTCTATATCGTGCAATTTGTTAGGATGCCTATATAAGCTTTTGGTAGGAAAAAAAATTTGCTTACTATCCCACGTAAAGAGCATGAACATGCTCGTGTAGCGTCATGGGAGCATGTAATGCATGTACCTCAAATGTGTGGTACACGCGCCATACAGGCCCCAACACAATGCAATTGGCGATAGAGTTGGCGTGTGAATCACATGTTTAACACGCAAAATGTGCATATTCATGTTCTTCATGCGTGGTCCGCCAAACATTTTAAATGATGACCGTGCTCTTTCACTATAACTTGAAGAATATGTCTCATAGTATGAGACATCATACTCTCAATCCTCTGATGACTAGCAATATGATTTTGCCTATACTACCATTGATAGATATTGTAAATGAGAAACAAAGGCTATATTCTTTTTCTTTTTTTTTTTTGAAGAAACAAAGGCTATATTCATCTAAACTAAATGAACGGTTGAATGAAACTGATTATACGATGGAACGAAAAAATATACATAGCTTAAGTTGCCTAATTTGATTTCCTCTCACTCTACTACAACTTCTACAAGGAGACAACATTCTGCTGCCAAAGATTTGTATTCGACAATTGTTCGAAAATTGTTATTTTTAAAATAAGATATATATCCATTTGCAACCAGTTACAGTTACTCCCGCCAATATTCAAGTCCCCTACCCTCAAAACTCATTCACTCTGGCATTCACTTGTTCCTCAATAACACTAATTTCCAGTATTTTGTATAGGGTCAAGGATACTGCTGAAATAACGAACTGAGAAAACCCACACATCAATCAGTCCTTTGAAGAAAAGACTGCCAAGAGAAAAAGAAAAAAAAAAATCGATATAAACAGAAGAAGAACCCAGGATAAAAGAAATTGAGGTATAATTCATCTCCACAAGGAATACATTTACATGGCATCAAAGCCGAACTGCTTTCAAAACCACTGTAATCCTCTCTCGGGCAACCCAAAAAACGCGGACTGCATTTCGCAATCCTATCAGCCCTGTGGAGGAGAGCAATAAAGTTGCAGCATTTACATTTTAGCTTTCAATGTACAATCACAATACAAAAAGAATGAAAGAATCACTGTTGGTTAACTAGTGCCGTGTCTGATCATAAGCTGAGAATCGCGCCTCTGTAGCCACTGTATGAATTCTGGATCACATTGAATTACTTCCCCATCTAGCTTATGATGTTCCGGCCTACGTTGAGAATGATGTCTCCTAACTGGCTGTTTCTGATGCCAGGTGGCTTCATCGGACTGTATTACTTCGCCATTCTGCTTTTCAGCTGGCTTTGGAACACGAGAAGAACTACTCCTTTCTAATAGCTGTTTCTGCTTCCCTCTTGATTCAATAGATTGGCTTTCTTTGCCAGTTGCCTTTTCGTATTCAAACCTCAATTCCTCAAGACGCTTGGAAATCTGAGCATCACAATCAACCAGATATCAGATGCATCATAGAATACAATTGTGAGACCCATCTTTAGAGTACGAGGCTGTTTGGCTTAGTTTGATTTAGAATTTCTCATTCACAAAATTCTCTCGCACTAGCACCATATGATACTCAAAACAACATCCAGTTCAACATGAATCCTAAATTACATACTACAAGGTTCAGCCTCCTATTTGTCACCGAGGTGGCCTTTCTTTCATTGAGTTCGAGAAGAGGTCTAAGAAATCCAACAGAGCACGGTATGAAGATGGCTTTCCTTGACTCTGCAGCTTCTATTGGCTTCGCAATATGCCCGTCTTTCACTTCTGTTCTTCTGAGAGTTAAGTTTAGTGGAATTTCATTCGCGAGACATATTTATGAGAGGGAACATGAAGACTTGTCTAGTTTATTACACTTAATTTCTTTCCACTGCTTTGTTGAAATTGGGGCTAACAAACCCAGGTTCTGGTATTTGCTAATAGAATCTTTCCAAGTGTCTAACACGTGTAGCCGGGTTCGAGTAACATAGATGGACAGAGCTCTGTTACATACATCACCAGCCAACAACTCTAATTATATAGCATACTACTTACTAGACAACTACTTTACACAGTACGTTGCAATACAAATATTTACTTCTTTTTTTTTTTTTTTTGGGGTGTGTTGAATAATGATATTTGTACAAGGATCTAGAAATCTATATGTCACAAAGGCAGCAAGAAAGATAATAGAGTAAAACAGGAAAAAGATAACTTTTAGCATTATATTAAGTTGTAAGTTAGCTTGTAAATGATTGCGCAAGTTATATCTTTAAGCATCTCTGAGAACTCCATCAACGGCCAGTTGTGAAACATATTAATCATCAAGATATTTTAGTTGGAAATCATGAAATATGATGAATAAGGATGTGTCCAGACAGAAAGGGTGAGCAAACCTTAATTGTATAGGCCAAGGGTAGCAACGTATCTGGATCCATCACTTCTTCGGGAAAGTTACGCAACGCATGAATGAGTTTCTCAAAAGGTAATTTCACCTAATCAACCAAATACAAATATTCTGGTGGATAATGGTGTATAGAAATTCAACGTAGCATATGCCTCACTTTCATATTACCAATTAAAATTCAACTTTAAAGTGTTTTAAGGATGTCCAAGTACTCACCAAGTCATCGTGACGAGACTTCAATAGGGCCAACCCAACTCTAAAGACAACTTTTACACCCTAGTCAGAATGAAAGAAAAGTTAACATAACATTCACCCAGAAAATATCTTGTCGCTGTGGTAAGTTGAATTTCGATACCAACCTCATATAGAAAGACATCCCAGATTCGTAGGGCCAAGTGAAACGGAAAAGAGTAAGAGAACACGGTTATGAACCACTGACTTGCATACATGCTGGGGTTAATCACCTCTTGTGAAAAATGTTCCCCTAGCTTAGGCAAGTGCTCCTTCACCAAATGGTCAAACTGAAAAAGGTATTGCTGTACCAAAGGCAATCCTGACTGCTCATAGTAAAAGAGTCGTTATTTAAAGCACAGTAAGTCATTAATGACAAAACCTCAAAGTACACTAAATATAAGCAATAATCTCAAGTGTTAGCAACAGGGTGAAAATCAACTAATGGATGTCAACAGTAAGATTTGCATACAGTGGATGAATCAGAACATCTAAATGTGAAAGCCAAGCATTAACCACCAGGGTACTGCAATAGCCGTACTATGGCTTTCTCATTACTACTAGAGCTTTTGCCATATCCAACTACCAAGATACCAAAAATGCAATGCTACGTATATTGCAAGGGCAAAATAAAGTAACCGACAATATTCATTCACTAATTTTGCAAGCTTTTGCCTAATAAAGTCTAAGACAGGTGACATTGGCCAAATTCGCCTTTTTTGCCTCCTCACAGAATCTATCATACATTCTAAACACCAGATCAATGGCTTGGGAAGCCAACTAATGAGCTCAGGTTAATCCTTCTATTTTCTTTTATTTAATTTTTTTTTTTATCCCTGCATCAGATTGCCATCAATATTTAAGAGCCTTGAGAAGCGACAGAGATACAGAGAGAACTTTTCCTGATTACTCATGTGTGGCTAAACCAAGAGGTAAAGTTGCATACATCTTGACCCAACTCCAGCCAATGTAAAGAACTACATTGGTTGATTGTCATGAATGTTACGAATTTGGGTGGGCCGGATCTTAACCTTGCTTTCAACATATACAATCTCATCAATACATATCAAATCCAATGAAACATAAAGCTTATCAACCACCATAGGTTCTAGTGACATTCTACATTACTCTTGTTATAATTCATAACTTCTTACCTATTTGGGATCTTCTTTAGCAATCTTCATCCTTGCCAAACATAAGTGCAGAACCAAAAATTTAATAAAAATATATTCTAGACTACTGGGTTCTCACACTCTTGATATTGTCACACTAAGCTGTCATACAGAAACCTCCAACACGAGATGGCACTCAACAACACGCTAGCCTTAGTTCCTCAGTATCTTAGCACCTCTAGGTTTTTCAAGCACTTTAAAATATCTCACACGATTTAGAGACAACAGTGCTTCAGGACTTACATTGAAACAAATGAACTTACAAAACAGCAAGGATATAAGTGAAAGGAGCAATATATATACCAAATATACACAAATTTAAAATCTCAGTTACCAGGAAAAAAGAATGCAGAGCGATTTGGCAACAGAACAGCAAAAAGGGGAAGGAAAAAAAAAAAGCTAATTTTATGTGTAAAAGATTTTACCAGGTACAACCCCTCCATTGGGGCATGCACAGCTCCTTTCAGCAAAGCAACAAGCAGCCAAAATGCATCTTCCTCACTCATATAAAGAAGCAGTAAACCAGCTATGAACCCCATTCCCTGCATTTTAATATTCAAACAATGGCAACAGTATTCAAGGTGTATTTGTAGCGACCTGAAAGACAATAGAAAATAACAAACCTGAACATATCCAACGTCTCTATCATACACAGAATAAGCTTTCAGAACATTGTAGAGGGATCTCTGACCGGGACCATGTCTTTGCTGGAAGAAGACGTGAGAAGGGAAAGTACGAGATATATCTCGAATTATGTCCAGCTCTGAGGCAGAAGTTTCGTATATTACTAGTTGCTGCAGCCAAATAAAATTTAATGGTCAGAAAAAGTAGCCAAGTACACAAACACATGCATCCTACTAAACCATGTCGGGCAAGATTGAAGTGGATAAAGCACAGCAAGCTGGGATGTATCTTAATCCTTGGAAATTGACACCAAATCTGGAATTATTGCCTATACACTCTAAAATCTAAAGGATCTGCCTAAGTAATATTTAGACAAAAATAAAACTTAAGGCCCCCTCTCCAATTGAACTACATAGACCTAAAAAGTGAACAGCAGCACTTTCATGCTTCACGCAAACAAGTAACTAAGAGGTAAACAAATAAAATTATGATTTCGATTGAAAAGTCTGAATTCAGTTACTAAAGGTGGTGACTGATTGACGTAGAGAGTTATGCAACAAAAGTCACAGGTTCTTTTAACAAAAAGACACAAATTCAGAATAAGCCACTCTACTCTCTAGTAGTTGCAATGTGTAACAATCCAGTTAAAGTAACTTGGCTGATAGTCACAGACAACCCAATGAGCAGCAAACCAATGATAACTGTACTCGTGTCCAAAGGAATTCAATGCTGTCAATTGTCATACTAGTTAAGAAATTTCTTGGAATCATGGAGTAGTGGTCCTTTGTCCCATCAGGAGCTCTACAACCTATCTTTGGAAAATGATGCTATAGCAAGGGTGGCTTTTATTTTGGGATGAAGAAGGAAAGAACAAAGCCACCATACAATATGCTATGATTTGTTTAGTAAAACTTTCGTAAAAGTCCTCCAAAAACAACAAAAAAATTTAGCAGCAATTGCAAGCATGAAGATTTTTCTGTATAGGTATAGCACAAAAATTGCTGAATCACATAAAACACTAGGTCAGAGTCAGAGGTTGAAACCAATTAATTTTCTGCTATGAAATTGTTGCATGATGTAGTAACTTCTAAAGCTTGACTAGAGCCCTTTTGATAATGTCTAAATAGCTGTCTAAAAAAGATCAGGTCTAGCCACAGTAGATCCACGGCAAGTTATAACGCCATTCAGTTAAATCAAAGTAGGTTCTGATTGGAAGTGTGCCTTTCTATTGACCTTGTTTAAGATACACAATCTGCCAATTTATACAAATGGAACTTTCACATCATGTCAAGAAAAAATAATGCCTAAATTCCAGGATGCCAAGATTAAAATGATTCAGAAGAAGATAACCTCATACACCCCAGGGTTCATGAGCAACAGGTCCCGACTTCCTGAGATCAATTGCCAAACAAGACCCCTTAAGCAATCAGGAATTCCTTTCCGGACACGCCTCTTGACCACCAGAGGTTTCCTCCTCACGTAGTGCTTCCAATCACTCCCACCAACCCCAATCATCTTTCTCCATTTACGAACTCTTCCTTCTTCCCTGTGAAAGCTCCTCATCTCATAAGCATATCATTTGTATAATACGTCAAAGCAAGAGAAAGTGGACAAAAAGGAAGAACAATGTGCAATTTTAAAAATTCAGTAAAATGTGTACTTGATATATACTAATTTTGAAGCTGTTAATGTACCAACATATATCAAACTTTCTGTGAATGTACAATTCATCTATAAATGAAACATGCAATGCCCACCACCATGGTACCATCTATAACCTCCCCCGACAAAAAAAGGTAAAAAGAAAACCCATTTCAAAAGGAAGGGGGAGGGATATGATTGGTAGATATATGCCAATTTGATAGTGAAAGTAATAAAGTAGGTACAAAACCATTACATATTTGGTCTCTAGTTCACGGTAGAATTTTTCAACCATAGTACTCGAAATAAAAGGGTTTCTTGAGATGATGACTGCTCCATTAGAACCACCCTTAAGTAAAATGAAGAAGGGAGGGACTCTGGTCCAGGCAAGTGGCGTCACTCAACTACTGAGCTCAGGTTCAGACTCATTCAAGTAGTGGATACAGGTAAAGTATATTCATGCTAAGGCCCTAATAGTTACCTTGAGTGGTTTTCAATGAGGAAAAAAGCATCCATAATTTTTAAGGTGTTAAGAAATTCTACAATTTCTTAAGAAAGTCATGACGGCTCCATTATCCAAAGAAAGGGTTTATAGTCATTCAACATCCTTAGATTCTTCTGAGAGTATCCATAGACTGAGCTTGTGTAAAACCTTGTTTTCCAACTACATGCTTCATGTAATTTAGAGCTCTTTCATAGATAAATGCGAAAAATGCTGACAATCTGTAAGATGCTCCATAAGAGGGCAACATTGAATATTGTTTTCATAATAACATAGCAATCAAATGATGCAGAAAAGGAACTTGTAGGTTGTTTCAAAGACAGCCTATAACCCTATGGCCATGTTATCTTATCTTCTTTCTCCTTTTTTTTTAAAAAAAAACTTTACTCCGTAAATAAGAAATCCAACCAAATGAGGATCATGTTCAGTGTAGCGATTCTGTATAGGCTAGTTACACAATACCCGACTCATTAAATTGTGTAAATGCCAAACCCAACAAAGTAATTAAACTATGTCTACAACAATCTCGACATGAATACCTCTCATATGCGGAGGCTGATTTGTTCCTCTTCAAATCTTCAGGAGAGTTGCCATTTTCAGGCTTTATGAAACCAAACCTATCAACTGGCACAGTTGATTCTGGTTCATTTTCATCTAATTTCTTCTTTTCCATCATGCTATCTTAGACAAGCTCAGCCCCCAATTTTCACCAATTACTGTTCTTAGCATGTTTCCACCTGCCCAATTGAGTAGCACCAAGCATTACACTTCTGGGAAGTAAATTTAAGTTTACATGATAGAGATTTTGCACCAATAGCGTTAATCATATTTGCCAACTCAAATAAGACTTTAGCATAATTTGCATTTACATACGTCTTCGTAGTTCAACACCTGATTAGATTCACTATTAACATACTGCATAATCGAGATTTGTCATTGCCAAAGGAAGTCAATAAACTCATAAATGATAATTATAAGAGTAAGAAACTTCAAAAATCACAGGAACCAGTAAACCCACATAATTTCTTCAATCAAAGTTGATAAATTTCAATTCAACCCACGAATCTAACGATAAACATAGTAAAATGACGGAGAGAGATGAAGAGAGAACAAACCCACAAGTTGCTGATATCGATCATGAACCGAAACCCCAACTGATCTCTGCGGTGTTAGGAACCAGTAAATTGGGTACAATTTCACCAAATCCTGTTGTTCTTCAGATGAAGACGATGATGATGATGATGACGACGACGACGACTCTTCTCGAAGTGATTGAAGAGTTTAGAAATTTCTCCTTGTTTGATGGATTTTGGACATTAAAAAAAAAAAAAAAAAGTAGAGTATAATGTGTAGTTTGAGATGTAAAACAGAAAGGTTTTATGTGTAGAAAAGCGAGAAATAAGTATTTTTCTGACAAATTCGTTCACAGGAAAGAGACGAATAAATCCGGGGCTGGAACGCGGAATGTTTTAATAGAGAGAGAGAGAGAGAGAGAGAGAGGAAGTTTTTCAAGTTATTATGGAAAGAAAATGACGTTGATATGTTTATATTGGATTGGATGGAAGATGGACAAAGAATTGGGAGTGTCATGGACTTTTTCTGCTACCTGTCCAAAATGGATATTTTTTCCAATTATACTCTACTACTTAATCATATACATACAAAAAAAAAAAAAAAAAAAAAGAAAACATATTTCTCCTTCTTTCAAGCCCTAGCTTTCAAATCTATTCATCTAGAGGTTGCTACGGGCTTTTTTTGTCGGTGATAAGCTCTGATTTATCATTAAATTGAGAGGAATTTGTCTCATTTATTGGGTACTTTTGTCTCTCTTTGTAATAGTTTCGAATCTCCACTTTTAGAGTTTTGAGTCTCTAGTTTCTTAAAATGTCTGTTGTCATTGGTTGTTCGTATGGTTTTACATGAGAAATCATATCTATGTATACAGGAATCGGGTTAATCTCAACACTTTGAAAATTGTGCCGGATTGATGAGCCTTCTCGTGAAAGGCTGTAATATGAGACAATGATTGATTGGAGGGCATGCGGTTCTGGTCTAAACCCCTCGTATTTGATCTCACTAAGACTCTCATGTTGTGCCTTTGCTGTTTTTCATATCATTGTCATTAACAGTACTGACATCAAATACATCGTCTAATATTTTTGAAGAAGATTCAACATGGGTTCTATAGTGGTTGCATTGACTTATGCATATATGTGCTTGATTGTGAGCATTTCGTGCTACTTGGGTGTTTGGAATTCTTGACGTTGGGTAACTTTTATTGCTAATAGTGTGTAATCAACAATGAATATTAAATATAAGTTTTTTGGATAGTAAAATCGTGCTTGTATGTCTAACTTAGTCATACATATTACTTTAAGTGTACAACTTACTTCTCCATCATCGTTGACATCAACTAAAATCCGTATAATGTGAAGACCTATGTTATTTGGTCCACAGTCAATCAAATTAAATTAATTGAAGATTCCAAATTACTGAGTTTGAGCGATGTCAGAGGTATAGTTGCCAACTTTTTTCATTTTAGTTTTATAATTTATTGTTTTCTTATATATTGTTATTCACATAGTCCATTATAACCAATTACGTTAACTACTTCAATTCAACATCGTTAAGGATGTGCTCAATTCACATTATTAAATTCCATTCCATCTCATTTGTTTTTTTTTTTTCTTTGGTGTCTGCAAGGAGGGACGTTCTCCCTCCTTGGGCATGGCTAAAAGGTTTCGGGTATTTCGTGATCTTGTGTATAAGCCAAATCTTGTTTAGCAGTGAGCCAAACACCTGCTAGATAAATTCCATTTCATTTGTTTAAGTTTAGTTTACATCAATTCAGTCTAACTTTGGTCAACAACTTACCCTTTTTTTTTTTTTTTTTTTAACAACTTACTTTCACACATCTAAATTTTCAAACAAACACTAAAGATACATCGTTGGGCCGTGAACCGTTGAGTTAACACGTTTAGAAACAAAGGCAGTACTCAAATTTAACCATCCCTCAAAAAATATCCCTTGTCAACCCTAAAACCCTCCATATTCGCTCCAAACCCCCATATTCTCTTCCAACCCTCAACGCCACCCTAAAAAACTACTACTATGAAGAAGAAGAAGCAAAATCCCACCACCACCACCACCACCACCGCCACCGCAAACTCCGGCGACATCAAGGCGGCAATCTGCGACCACGCCGCCTTCTTCGACACCCTAGTCGACCTCATTCCGGCGAGGTACTACCTCTCCACCGACAACCAGGACAAGCCCTGGTTCCAAGGCCTCCCCAAGGGGGCCAAAGAGGCCGCAAAGCGCCAATCCAAGGAGAACATCAAGAAGGCTCGACGACAGCGCCTCGATCCTGAAATCGCCGCTTCGAAAACCACCAACCAGATTCTCAAGGAATCGCTGGATAATGAGAAGTTGGAGAACGAAGATTCTGATGGCGATGAGGTTAGGGGTGACGGTGATGGTGATGGTAGGTCGGGGGTGACTCTTGAGGATTTGCATCAGCGATTGAGGAAGAGGATTGAGGCGTTGCGAGCGGGTCGTGGCGGTGCTGGTGGTGGTGGGGTGAGTAGTGAGAGGAAGGAGAAGAGGGAAGAGAGGAAGCGCAAGTGGCTTGAGGAGGGGAAAGGGAAGGGGAGAGAGGGGAGGAGAGAGAGGGAGATTGAGAGTGAGAGGGAGAGAGATGTTATTGAGAAGGACATTTCGGAGGCTGCTAAGGATATTGAGTTTGGGAAGGTCAAGTTGGCTGCTGGCATTGATGATAGTAAGTGTTTCTTTCTCTTATTTAGTTTAATGGATTTGTAATTAAGCATTAAACTGTGTGAATGTATGATTGTGGTATATCTAGTTTGTACCTTGGATTTTTGGGTTGGATGAGGAAGATTAAGGGAACTTTTAAGTGGTTGTTTGGTTGCCAAATGAGAACGCATGAAGTACAACTTCCTGTTAACTGTCATGTTTTTTTGATTGATTTAAAATGAAGTTGGTTTTAATTCTTAGGAAGTTTCACTTCCCACAAAATGGGGGAGTTTGTGTACTTACGGCTTGTTTACTTTGAAGTAATTGTGATTGCCATGTAATGCACAATCTTAGTCGGGGGAGATAGGGGTGTAAAAGAGAGGATGAAGGGGGGTGATTGACAAATGTGTAATCGATTACATCAATCAATGTAATCATTTTTGCTCTAGTATAACCACAAACACAAAATGCTTTTTACATTGTAATAATCATTACATCCCAGTAAACGCCACCTTAGTCTCTAGGTAAATGATACTTCATACAAGATGCTGCATGCCAACAAAACTACTTTAGTACTTCGAACTTCTAATAGCTCGGTGTTACAGCATCCTAGGAAGTATAACTTACATAGTGAACCAAACCACCACTAAATGATATTACTGAGTAGGTATTGTGGTGGTGACGGCGAAAATGGTGTACCCTTAGATTGTGTTTTTTTCATACTTATTCTTAGCAATTGAGTCATTTCTTATAAGAATCTTTTTTTGAAATTAATCTGTCTATTTTGTTTGGTTACCAACTATTTTTCGCTGCAGTGTTAGGTAAGAAGAAAAAGAGGAGATTGTCGAAGGAGAAAGAATTAGAAAGAGCGCTCAAGTTGGAAGAGGCAAAGAAGGATCCTGAGAAGGGTGAGATGGTGGCAAAGAAGCATTCTTGGAAGGCGGCTACTGAGAGGGCAATGGGGAATAAAGTGCATGATAATCCCAAGCTGTTGAAGCAAAGTTTGCAAAAGGAGAAGAAGCTGCATAAGAAGAGTGTGGAGAAATGGAAGCAGAGGAAGGAGACGACTGAGAAGATGAAGCAGGATAAGCAGGAGAAGAGGAAAGGGAATATTAAGGCCAAGATAGACAAGAAGAAGCAGATGAAGATTGAGAAGAGAGAGAAGAAGCTTATGCGGCCTGGATTCGAGGGTCGGAAGGAAGGTTTTGTTAATTCCAATTAAAAAATTTACAATGGTTTTGATAGAATTAGGGATTAGTTATCATGTAATCCCCACCCGGTCATCATTGGAGGCAGTTAGGGGATATGCAGAATCAAACTTTTGGTCTTACATATATTTCACTTTGCTGTTAAATTCCTATTCTCTCAATGAAGTTCACATTGTTTTGATGTTCCACTGTCAAATTTCATTTTCTTAAAGCTGATGTGATATCACCAGGATTCAAGAATCTTTCTGATATCAGTATACCATTTGGTTGTGTATATGCATAAAATTTTTCCGACAATATATGTTGAAGTTTTGGTGTATGAGTTGGATGATGTGTCACCCCTTAGGCACTCACCACTGCAGCTTCAAGATTCCATCTGTCATTTTCTATTCCAATGGTTTAGAAATGACTGAATACAGCTTGAGACAAAGGCTTCTCTCAAGTCTCAACAATGAGGTATTTATTTTTGATTATTATTTTTGTAATTGAAGTATTAATTCCTAGTATGCTTTGTGATAAAAAGATACAAGTTTAACATAAGAAACAATTTTGTGTATCGTATTGTATACTTTACCACAGGGCCTCCTCCATCAGCAGAGTAGGAGAAAAAGGTACGCTCCATGGATTAGATGAACATTTATATTCTACTCTTCTTATGGTTTACTTGTATATGATCTTGTTTCTGTTTCAGAGTCCTCTTTCACCTTGAGGTTGAGTGTTCCATCTGATTACTACGAGCACAAGGTTCTGTAAGTTTCGATGGCTTCATACACTGCACCCCCCCCCCCCCTTCTGCAGCACCCCTGGGGTGGGCTAGAGCCCCTCCTTGTCCAATTCAATTTTCTGTTTCATGTACACCTCCCGTTTTTCTTCCCATTCAAAAAGTTGGGGGCTGGGGCTGTGGGGATCCCTATGTTGCAGATAAGCTTTTAATACTTTGCTAGCCCAAAAACCTGCAGTCTGGATTAATACAGAAGCCAGTACTTTTCACTTATCAGTTGTGCGAAGTGGAGTGGATAGGAGATAATCTGCTATAGATTAGAATTCTTCTCATGTTCTATGTATTCTTTCTCAATGGTGGTAATAAGTAGGGCCATCTTAGAATTGAATTTCTTGGAAATAATACATGCCAAAGTCACCTACAAGGTAAATATTAACCCACTCACCATTCTCAGACCAGACTGTGGATATTCTAAGTAAAATACATTCTGTTAATGACAGAATCAGAGAGGTGTTTTAGTCCAAATGCAAAATGTGTCAGTCAGATACGCGATGCTGATTTGGCACAACAAGGTGTACGGTGCTAGTTGAATGGCTGTTGAATGAGTCCAAAGCTATTGGTTCATGTTCATCCATTCATCACATGAAGTGATCAGTGTAGGTATTTGGTAAGACGTGTGCATTACCATATTCAATTTTAATTTTGTTTCTGTCTTCTCTATGAACATACAAGAAGCGTTTTAGATGTATGTCTGTCGTTTAAAGTGCTAATACCTCTCTACTTAAGGAGTTCTACATTTTGACCTATCACACCCGTAGCTAATAGTATCTTACTTGTTACTTGGCCTTTCTTTTTTGCTCTCCTGCTCTCTTTCTCTTCTCTTGTTGTAAGCGGTTTCTTTTTTTTAGTTACACAATTCTCATTCATTACTATTTTGTCAATTGACTATTTTTTTCGTACTATTCTAAAATAAGTAACTTATGACTGTTATTTCCGGATGGAGTACATGGTTTGTAAACAAATCACCGGTTAACATGTAAATGAGCATCTTGCAACGCTGGTCAATTATCCATTATAAGAGTTTGACACCACTTTGTTCATTTGCTGTCTCTTTTCAGATAAGTTATATAAGATTTGCTCTATATAAATTTTGTAAGCATCAGTTTCATTATTTGATGCCACTTCAATTTTGTGTGTTCTTGTCCAAAAAATACCTCATCACTGGTATTTTTAGTGATAATGAGTACACCCTTGATAAAGAATAGTGATTTTGACATGGAGTTAATGTTGATTACTATAGGGGGGCTTAGAATCATAAGCCTGTGCAAGTTGTAATAAGATGTGCAGAATTTTGATAGTGTGCTTGATCATTGCTGTACATTTCAAGAAAGACATTATTTATTTCAAGATTAATTGCATGTGCAGGAGAGGTCTACACTTTCAAAATCATGTGAACATTTGGATATATTCATTATATGAGGGATTAGACTGTGCTGCCAGTCTTGCTTTCCTAATATCATTGCTTGTAGACGTGTTTGGTATAATTGGCTATTCATTTCATAGTGCAGATATGCTTTGGATACAGCAACTGCCATATATGAAACATCAGCATCTGATATCAAGACATGGACTTCAGCCAAAGTATACTGTGTAGTTTCCTTTCTCAATTCTTCCAGCAAATATGTGGTCCTGGGCAGATATCACTCAGCATTGTTCTGGGAGCATAGTCTATGTCTGACAGAGAGGATGGATTGCTCAGGTCTGTTATATTCAACCTGTTACTGCCTTGAATTCACCACAATTCGCTGTCAGCTTATGTTGCTTTTATTTGAAATGTGGGGCATAGGGTTCATAATAGGTGCAATGAGTCTATACGAGTGACGGAGATGCTCTCTGGTTGCTGGTTGCAAGGCTGCTCTAGGATAGGATTATATCCAGTAACACTTGAATCTTCCAAGAATGATCTACTTTCATAGTGCACTGGGTTTTATGCTTTTGTTTTGATTTACCCTGTGGTCTATCACTGCAATGAGCTATTTATTTTTCTTTTTTGACGTATAGAGTTCCATCCGTATCATTCTTGTTCACTTGATGTTCACTGACGACTGATTGATTGATGCTTTAATCAATATTTTTGCATCCATCCCTTGACTAATCGGTCCAGTCCTTACTAGGTGCTTTTTCTAACATGACATCTTGTGGAAGAATTTTGAAATATACTTGGGAATTTTTGCAGCCCTTGCTATCAGTAGTGGTGATGTACTTGGAAATTGACTTTTTAAAGTTTCATCTCAAGTTGGTGTTTTCAAATTACATACCGCTGTTTGAAGGTAGCTCTGCAAGCCTTTGATTCTTTGTACAACTTGTGTTGATATTACTTTCAGTTATTATTCAGTAATCCTAGCAAGTAATAGTAGTATATTACAGTAACTACTCTAATTTAGTGGGCTGAATGTGCCTATTGTCATGCCATCACACTTTCGATGTGTTGAAACTCCTAACTGAATGTTTTGTGTGTATTCAGAAACCTTGCGACAGTACTACTTGATAATTGCTCGAGAAATTTGCAGAAAAATTGTCTTTGGGACTATGGTGCCGTCTTATTACAGTTGATGATTTGGTGAACACTTGACATGGTCTAGAAGGAGTCAACTCAAGTGTTTCTCATTTGGTGATACTAATCTTTGTTTCTTGTTTTTCCAATGTACAAGCAATGGTAAACTGTGCACCATGAAAACAGCCGCATTGCAATATGTATATGACTGATGGTGATGGAGTTGCAAATTAAAGCCTGGATAAGGGGTCTTGAAGGTGCACCTGTTTCAGCATGACATGCTTTCAGCCTGATTCAGAAGAGTGAGATTCAAGTCATTAAACTCGGATTTGTTTTGGTGTAATTAAGCAGATAGCTCGTTAAATGTCGTACTTGTGCTGCTCATAGAATCTGATTGTTTTGTTAATTGTGGCTGTGCGTCTAATTGTCTGGCTATATTATATTTTTCTTACCTTATGATCAGAAAGTGGAGGTGGGAGATATGCTGTCAAGAAGCACCATCAATATTGATGATGTTCTTCAGCTTTCGGCTAAGATGGAGTAACTATTAAAGAGGGTGTTTGACATAGTTTTTCCTTCTGTCCTTCCTCTTCCCTCTCCATCTTCCTTCGCTTTGGGTTAGAATTTGAAACTCTAATATTTCTGGACATCAATAATGAATCAGGATTTCAACAATGTCTTCCCCAAGAAGTATAGTATTTATGAACTTACCACATTTGACATATAAATGGTTCCATTCAATCTCTATAGACAAAAATTGTTTTTGTAGCTACAAGTACGGCTAGCATAGGCCGGGCTGGCCCATGGGCCACACGACACGGCATGAATTTGGCACGACATTCTCCTAGCACGGCATGACACGTGGCACAATATCGTGGGTCGTGCCACGATTTTAGGAAAATCCAATGCCTACACATGGTACAGCCTGCTCCGACATAACAAACTAATAATAAAATTTGTGAAATTTTATATAGGGTGGGTCGTGCCTCGGCCGCCCTGGGGAACAGACGATACGGCACGGCATGAGGTCCACTGAATGGGTCATGGGTTGTGCCTCTCAAAGCTCCAAACACTTTGGCATGACACGTGAGCTAACCCAGCACGGCCTACGACCACTCCTACCTATAGGTCACCGCTATTGCTAACCAAATCGTATATATTCACTATTACTAGCATTTTTTTGGTTTTATATGAGACCCAAAAACTGTTCGTTAATTTCTTAGATGAAGTTAGCATTTGTTGAGAATTTGAGACTAGCAAACAAGTGCCATGAGTCATAATAAAAAGACTATTAAGTTAAGCACCTAAAAAGGATTAAACCCCACAACAAACGATAGCTTCAAAAAAAGAAATAAAAAAAGAACAAGAAAAGCCCACAACAAACGAGAAAATATCTGTTCATGCCGGAAACCATTCTTATCCCCAACGCTGAAGCAGCTCGTTCAATCTCTTCTCCCATTTTCTCCTTTGTTTGGTGAAAACCTTGTTCTATTCTTGATTCTATCTCAAGTTCTTCATCAGAGACATACAACGAGGTAATTAAGTTCCATTATCGCAAGAATTATTCATATCTACCAATCCATTCACCTATAGATAGAATCTATTTTTCAATGACCGGCATCTTCGGATTTAAACTTGATTGGTATTGTAAGTAACTGATTAGAGTATTGGGTTCTGATAATCTGTAAGGAAAACCCTAGTTTTAATGGGTCTATTGCCATAGCTGCCCACCATTTATATAGCAGAAAAATGGCTTCTTTTTGCCTGGTTTCTAATAATGGGGTGATGGGCAATCCGCAAAAGTATAGTTTTCATGTCTTGAAAGCCAAATCTTTGGATAATTGTGTATGTAGGGCTTCTTCTGTAATGCTTAGGTATGGTGGTGGTGCTTCTTATTCGTTAAAGTCTCGAGTTTATAGTAATTTTCGGGGTGGTGTGGTTTCCTGTAGTAAGATAAGGTCACTGGTTGATGAAACTAGAGGAACTAAAGTTGCCCATTTGGAGGATAGAGAAGCTATTGATGCCAAGAGGAGATTTTCGTTAAGATTGCGGCCTAGGTTGAGGTTGTTGTCAACAAGATTAAAAAGGGTGCCCGTTAGATCGGTTTTGAATGACTTTGGGATGTTCTTGAGAAAGCATATGAAGAAAGTTACCCTTGTGACTTCGGTTTCAGTTGCACTAGGTATTTGCTATTTGTTTGTAAAGCTAATGGCCATTCCATCTCCAAGAATTGTTCCATATTCAGACTTAATAATGAGCCTAGAAAGTGGGTCTGTAGCGAAAGTTCTGTTTGAAGAAGGATCACGACGTATATACTTCAATAATAAGGTTCAGAGTGTTAAATCTCCTAATGCGGAGGAAGAAAACCTGTCTTCAGAGGACAGCCAAACAGAAAAGGTGCCAAGTGAAGTTGCAATGGTGGCTACAAAGGCTCCCCAGGTTCAGGGTACAAGTGTGATTGCAAAAAGTACAAGGAAAAGAGCTGCTTTGCCAGAGTGGCAATACTCCACAAGAAAGGTTGATAATGATGAAAGCTATCTCTTAAGTATGATGAGAGAAAAGGGTGTTACATATAGCTCAGCTCCTGCATCAGTGCTGATGTCAATCAGGAGTATTTTAATTACTGTCTTGACACTTTGGATCCCATTGACTCCTTTAATGTGGCTGCTTTATCGGCAACTAAATTCTGCTAATAGTCCTGCCAAGAAACGGAAGCCAAGTAATCAGACAGTCAGCTTTAATGATGTGGAAGGCGTCGATTCTGCCAAAGTTGAACTTATGGAGGTATGCCACTTTACATATAACTGTTATTCACACTAGACATGGATGTTATTCTTTGTTGCATGAGAGTTCCTTACCTGTTATTAACTGTCCATTTTCACCTTTGTAAATGAGGGCAGTAAATCCAATGATAAGTGTCACTTACAATAATGATCAGTGTAAAATCATGCTTATGTTGGGGGTCTGGGGAGTGAAAAGTGTTGCTTGTTGAATGAAAGTGGAAATTGCCTGTGGTCTTTTGTAATAATGAGACCTAGTGACCTACTCTACTCAATTGTAGAATAAGAGGCTGCTGTGGACTGTAGTTCTTTTTGATGGTATAGTTTCTAAAATTATGGGATACAGATATTGGTCTTCTGTGTTTCTTTATATAATGATGAACAAACTTACAGGTAAAACTTAATTTAAGGTGCAAAATCGTCCTCTAAAAGAATATATTCTTTGTGAGCATCCTATAGAGTATAGGACCTCCAAATGATGTCTTACCTGTTTAATTTCTGTCCTCATTTTATTTGCCTCATGAAGTATAATTGGTTCTGTGAAGTATAGGGCCTCCTGATTTTTAATTTGATGCTTAGAGTGTTTCAGTCACATTATTTACAGGAAATAAGTCAAGTTATAAGTTCTGTGAAGTGTTGAGTCTTTTAGATAGCAAAGGGAAATCCCGTTATGGTCCTGTGAATTTATTATGATCCTGTTAGGTGACAAATTGACAGGTGACTCATGATATTTCATTCATGTTGAGATCTTAGCTTAGTATGGCTTCTCATGCCCCTTTAATGTATAGTAACAACTGAAGTTCGGACGAAGCTATGTTCTTTGCATTTGGACAGCTTACCTATCATAAACTATCTGCTGTTTTTTTTGTTATTTCTTTGTTTGAATTCCTTGCGAAGTCTGAATCTGAATAAAACGCCCTCCAATGTGCATCCATTTTGAAGTGTAGTTTTCTACTCCTCTGCTCACAATTGTGGTACAATTTGCTTTTTGCCAGTTGAGTTCTCTTATGTTGTCTTGAATGAGCCCATTCAAAGAACTACCCTGCTCAGTTACACTTCTGTTCAGCAGTCTAGATTTACTCATCCTGTCCAACCCCATGGAAATTTTCTGTCTAGACATAACCAAGAAATACCTGCCTCAGAAATTATCATCACATAACCAAGAACTCTTTTCTGTTAGCTCATGAATACACATGTAATGAAAGTAAGATTTATAGTGGACAAGTTTCTCTATCCTTTCTTGCTATTTCTCTCCCTCATTCATTCACTAGCTCCCCCAAGCAGAGGGAACATCTGCTCCCTTAGGAGGCTAGGTTGCTCTTACTATTTTTTGTTATCATTCTCTTTTCATTGGTTTTTTGAAATATGCATTTTTCAGGTGCAATTATGATAGGCACTTATATAGGAGTAATTCTTCGAAAACTAAGAAGCACTAGTATGAGCATTTACATGAGGTGTCCTTGTGTGTCCTCTGATCTCTGTATTGATTCAAAATGTGGACAAGTTGATGAGTGTTTAACACACACTGCTTTGCGTGGGGAAAATGAGAGAATGACTGCTTTGGATTGCATGAGAATCGTTGTACTAAAGTTTAATGTGAATGAAGTTTTTCTAAAAGAAAAGGAGTGGGTTAGATGTTTCCAAGTCTCTTAGCTACGTGGAATAGCATTGGAGTCAAAAAGAGTTGTGTAGAATGAATGGAGATAGGTATTTTGGGAGTTTGACTTTCCTGATTCAGAAACATGAGAAAATTCCTGTCATGTATGTGGTATGAACTCTCAACTCTGTAGAAGAATTTTATTCTACAGTGCATTGTCTAGCAGGTAGCAGATATCCTAAATGAAGCTTCAAGTGTGTTATCCATTTGTCAGAGGGATCTATGTAAAGTAAACCGGTCAAATACCACTGGTCTCAGTTGAACTTTAGTCTTTGATGACTATCTCACTGTCATTTTATAGGATTTGCAGAAAAGAAAATGATGTCTTTGGAAGGTTGTGGACATTTCATGAACTGCTCATTGATATGTGCGCTGATGTAGCTAAAATGTTTGATATAAAAATTTAAAATTCAATAGCTTAGGGCAAATTAGAGCGATTGAGGAGGTCATTAGGTAACCTGGATGCAAAATTTCCATTTTTCTTTTGACTGGGAACAAAGGAAACAGGAGAGAGTGTGTTTGAGCTCTGGGGGTTACTAGGAGAAAAAGGGGGGGGGGGGGGAGGGGAGGAGAAGCAGAGCACTAACAGAGTTATGAGACCCAATCTCAAAACAGTACAATATTAAAGCACTGTTTTTTTTTTTTTTTTTGGGTTGTTGATAATTTTAAGGAACTCCACAACTATAGATGGCTATACATCATTTGGGCTGGGGATGTCAGTTGTCCTACTAAAACGGCTGCCAAATTGGATTTAGTTTGGGCAAGTTGTGGATGTGATCTTGCATGCAGCGTGCCTTAGGGAACTGAAGCAAAGGTCAAGAAATTCTTATCGCATTCAAGCTTATATATGTAGCAAATTTATATCTATATATCTATATATATATATATATATATATATATATATATATATATAGGGACTGGGGATTGTTAGAGGTCTGGTGCTCCTCTCAAATAAGTTTTTGTTAACATCTCCTTGTTCTGCCTTCTAAAATGAGACTCTAAAAGCAGTGTCTTGGCTGAGCTTTTCTTAAGAGCATATTGAGATATTGTGCTGTTGATTTCTTGCTAGAAGAGAGCTTTTGATATGGCTTTTCATTTATGGAGGAAGTAAGTTCTTGTCAGTGGTCTGAAGTGATCGCTTATTCACTTGAAGGGGTTGTTAGACCAGGATGTGGTGTGATGTGCAGCTACTCCTCAAAAGAGAGGATTTTAAATTAGCATATTCTAGGCATGTGTTTCATGATGATAATTGTGAAGTTAGGAATGTTTGGTGTGAGAATGATTGAAATTTGTTGCATTTTTAGAAGTTAGTGTTTCTCGAACTGTAAGAAAAGGTAGCAGTGAACAAATCAATTAAAACATATTTTGTAATATNGATTACATGAGCTAATGTATCACAATTGCTCAAGTTTAACCAATAGAGTCATCATTAATGACTCGGAAGTATTGATATATACAGCCAAATTAATAATTGCAAATACGTTTATTGGAAGAGGGGTGGGGGTGCGGGGCACGCATAGACAACTCATGACACATCCCCTGTGCATTTCATGGTCCAAAAAGGTAGGTTGAATATTATTCCTTGAATTTGGCATTTGAATTAGATTTCCTTCTTTCTTTGTTTTCTTCTTATTTTATTCGTGTTGAGTGGGTAAGGGGGTTGGAGTTGTGGAGGCGTGTACTCTGACCATAAGCTTCAAAAGCTTGTTTAGATGCTATTACCTTCATAATGTTTGTTTTGGGTTGTCATTGGATTGGCTGTCACATACAAAATGAATGAAACAAACGATTTTTGCGATGATTTGGAATGCATTTTGGGAGAGAATTTTATATTCATACTTTTTCCCCCTATCCTGGGAGGCTACTTGGTAACGAGGTTTTTTCTTACCTGAATTATCTCCGTCTCTTTGTAACTAGTATTTAAAATTTTCATATATATCCCATGCTAATGAAACTGATTCTTTGTAGATAGTGCTGTGCCTGCAAGGAGCTATCAATTATAACAAGTTGGGAGCAAGGTTACCTAGAGGTGTTCTGCTTGTAGGTCCTCCTGGAACAGGAAAAACCTTGCTAGCCCGTGCAGTGGCTGGAGAAGCAGGTGTACCATTCTTCTCTGTCTCTGCAAGTGAATTTGTGGAGTTGTTCGTGGGAAGAGGAGCTGCACGTATTAGAGATCTTTTCAGTGTTGCAAGGAAATGTGCACCATCAATCATATTCATTGATGAACTTGATGCAGTTGGTGGGAAGCGTGGTAGGAGTTTCAATGATGAACGTGATCAGACGCTCAATCAGGTAATGTTACCTTTACTGTTTTATGCATGTTGATGAAATATTTGAAGCATGTAACATCATCCACAAAGGAGGAAATAGAGAAAGGGAGAAGAAGATAGAAAAGGAAGAAAGAAAAATAGTGCTCTTTTGGCGTTATTTTGTGAGTTTGTGCTAGCATGGTGTCATTACTCAACCTGTCAACTAATAGAGGATATGTTCTATAGCCGACTGCCTAAGGATTTAGGCTCTGTTCATGTAATTGCACTTAACTATAATTGAACTGAAGTGAATGGGATTTGAAGGAAATAGTAATATGTGAGAAAAAGTAGGTTGCAGAACTGAACTGAACTTAATGCAGTATGGGAACAACAAAATGAAAAGGGCCTAAGGCTTTGTTGTTAATAATAACTGTATTTGTTTCTTTCTTACATATTTGTGTTTGTCATGATAATACATTTTGAGCTATGAGCATTTTGGAAATTGATCTTGGTTGGATACTCTCTGTTTGTTGTCTAAGTAGCTTTGGTGTTTGTATTGGAGTGCTCTCTTTTACCGTTGCCGTGCCTCTTTGCTTCAAAACTATGTGCTGTAGACTCAGATTTGAACTATTTTTGCTCGACAGTTATTAACAGAAATGGATGGTTTCGAGTCAGACACAAAAGTGATGGTCATTGCCGCAACAAACAGGCCAGAAGCATTGGATCAGGCCCTGTGCCGCCCTGGTCGCTTCTCGAGGAAAGTTTCTGTAGGAGAACCCGATGAAGAGGGGAGGAGAAAAATACTGGCTGTGCATTTGAGAGACGTTCCTCTGGAGGAAAATGAGAAGCTTATCTGCAACCTTGTCGCGTCCCTCACCCAAGGCCTTGTTGGTGCTGATCTTGCAAACATTGTCAATGAAGCTGCATTACTTGCTGCCCGCAGAGGTGAGAACCTTGTTTCAAGACAGTTATGACAAATTAAGAAAAAGAGATGATCCAATTGTTAGAAACACGTCCTTAACCTAGTTGAGAGATAGATTCTTATAGGCCTCATGCCTCCCTTATAACCCAAAAGAAAGAAAGAACAAATGCAAAATTTTGTATGACCTTGGTCCATATATTGGAGACCAATCCCTCCAAAGCGCAAGAGTCATCCCAGTGAAGTGCAAGAGTCCCTATTTTTTTTTTTTTTTTTTTTTTTTTTTCTATCGTTGTTCAAAACGTTCTTACGTATGGTCTCTTCTGTGGTCGGGATTACAGGTGGAGATGCAGTATCGAGGGAAGATATAATGGAAGCCATAGAACGAGCGAAGTTTGGGATCAACAACAAACCGAGTTCGAGTATGACCAGCTGGGAGCTTGGGAAGCTATTCCCATGGATGCCATCTCTTATGGGGAAGTCTGAGCCAAGAACAGGAATTCAGGGACCCTTGGGCTATCAAACTTTAAGCTGATGAACACGTCTTCATTGTTGTAATGATTTGTTGGTTTGACATTTAAAAATGGGCCAGAAATTTTAATCTCTCATTCTCTCTGTTAGCAAAGCTATCCAGGCCCATTTCCACTTTCAAGCCCACAATTTTATTTTGGTAAAATGTCCAAATGATAATGGACTTTGTATACATCCACTGTGCTGTCTTACGGCCCATGTCTAGTAGCTCACTAAAAAACCATGTTTCTTTTTAGACAGAAGAAACCATGTTTTTGGAAATATATAGTATTGTGTAAGAATTAGCCTTATAAAGTATGAGTCACCCATGTGAAGTGTAAAAGTTACCCCTATAAACGTTAGAACCCTATATGAAATGAAAGTGTTACCTCTATAAAGTGTAAGAGTTACCATTATGAAGTATAAGGGTCACCCTTAAAAAAGTAGGTCTATACGATAAACCAATTTGACTAAGACCTTCATTTATTACAATGCTTGAAACTTGCTCATGTATTTGTCATATAAATTAAATCAAATTTGGTCTGGGTTTTTAAAGTATATTTTGTAAAAGATGTTTGTGCACATTTTTATTTTTAAAAGAGGTTTTTTTTTCACAAAATAGACATTATAACAGGTGATTCTGATAAATTTTTTCCTTTTTTTTAAAAACTTTTTATATTGTTTCTTTTTTTATTTTGGGGATTGGGGTTGGGTATTAGTTGTCTTGCAAAAACAATTTCTCTACATGTTAGAGATAAGGTTGCGTACATCTGAACTTCCTACCCTCGGCAGGATTCTTGATGGATCATTATTGTTGTTAGGTTGGGTATTAGTCATTAGCAAATAGTGTTTTGATGCTAGAGGATGCCCAAGTGATCATCAACATTTAGGTATGTAGAGATAACCTTTAAAACGGCACTATAAAAATAACAAGACAAACTTAGCGTGAGATGCTTAGATTTGGTTGTTTTTTGCCGTATACAAATGTGAAATTGCCTTACTTAAAGTAGTCTCCACAATGTGGCACTGAGTCATTGACATGCATTTGAAATTCAGTATAGATTCTTTACAAGTTACAACTACACATCCCTCCAAATAGCTCGCCTTAATTGTCGGCTGTAATTAGAATTAGAATGTCAAAGCTAATACTCCACAACTATGGTCCCCAAATTAAGTTGCAATTATAAGTAACTTATAATGTTAATGTTTCACATGGACAACAGTTTAGGGTAGTGTTTGGTGTCTGTCAAATGTCTCAATTAATAAGCATCTATATGTGCCAACTTTGTTGTGGTCCTTGTAGACTTCTACTCATCTTCCCATGCTTTCTACTTGTTGTTTAGGTTTCCTTGTTGGTCTCCTTTGGTAAACTTTTGGGGGTTACAACAATAGAGAGAACATCAATTAGAAGGTTACACGGACGTATAAACAAATTGTCGATAACCACTAGAATTAGGCTATGTTCTCTTTATGCTATTTTTATTGAATTTTATTCTTGATTGTTAATTTTTGTTCATTCTACTTATTTTCATTGAATTTTAATTTGTTAATTCGATTTATTTGGCAGAGAGCGACTTTGTTGATTTTTGTTGATTTTTTTTACTGAAACCAACAAAAAATAGTTGAGGAGAACAAAGCCTTAACTAACATAATTCATGAAATGTGAATCTCTAACGTGTACAAAATTTGGATGTGGAAGATGGTGAGGGATGTTTTAGAATTAATTGAAGAAACAACTAAAGAGTAAAGAAGAACGTTGCAAGAGGAAAGGAAAATCAATACTGGACGGTGTATTTTTCGAATTGTGATCACCCAAATAATAGGGAAAAAGGATTATTGCCTATTGGCCACTTTATTACGAAAAACTAATGCCAACAATGCTAAATATAACTAAACATAATACAAAAGCAATTTCAACTTTTGAAATTAACACCTTCACCCATAACATGCCTTGTTTAACAATAATACACTACAGTGAAATTCAATAAAAGTGGCCTGAATTTGTATTTCGAGAAGTAGGTTTTTTTTGGGTCCATTTATATGAAATTTGTTTGCGGACCTTAAGCTTCAATCATGTTCTAATTCTTCAGTGGACTGTTTGTGAAGACTTATCTTTGTCAATTTAGTCAGGATTTGGCATGGAGTAACAACAATGTTTAATGATGGAAAATTTTCGCAAAGATTGCAAGAAGGATATTATATGAAAAATTGTCAAAAATGGAGGATAAACTTTTCGATAATAATTTATATACGAATGTGATTATCAGGGTTTCCAAATCCATGGATTGTTTGCGCATACTTGTCTTCGTCAATTTAAATGTCATGCCTTGAGAATACTTAACAACCAATTTGAATGGCATGCAGTTTATTGTAAGGATGACTTTTCTAGTGTGATGTGGGTCTGGGTAGTAATCTATATAA
>BSSO01000233.1:0-39969 GCA_030267885.1 Mesembryanthemum crystallinum
TTCATGGTCAAAGTGTTGCATTGGAAACTGTGAAAAGTCCAATGTAAAGAACTCCGTGGGACGGAGGGAGTATCATTGTATATTTGTATGAAGTGGTCAATAAGCTCACTCGTGCTATTTTGGAGTATGTTTTAGAGTCATTGGTCAAAGGTGCTATTTTGCAAAATCTTTCAATTGGGCAACAATATTTGACCTTTGTGTAATATCTTCCCTTATAGTAGAGCTTCTTCATTGATGGGTACTCTTTAGACTTTAGGTAAATTTGAATGCCTATAATTCAACTAGTTAAGGGTCAGAGTGTGTATATCTTGACCTTCTAAATTTTATCGAAGACAAAATGACATAGGGTTGTTGTTGTTGTTGTATTACTTACAAATTTGTAATTTGTTGTTATTGTATGTACTCATATGTCAAGACTAAAATCTTGCTTCTCAAGAAGTATATTTAACTTAATAAACTAATATAATCATGAAATTCTAATTGAATTAGTGCAACAACTTTTCATTTTAGGTACACATAAGTCAGCAATCATTTTTTTGTATAAGGATCTTCTTAGTGTTCGTTGCTTTAATAAATGGTGATTGATAATTCTAAAAAGAAAAAAAAAAAAAAAAGAGGACATCATTTTGATCCATGTTCTTCTAAATTGTAGTATTATATTTCAGTAAGTATAATTTGCTGACTGAGCCAACCAAAGAGGAATATTCAAAAGGGACAATTCCATTTAAAGATAATAGGAAGATATTGGAAGTAAATTAAGTGACTGAAAACACTCAAAATAGTTTGATTTACTACATATTCAGTTCAACAAACAGTAATCTTTTACACATGGTCTAACACTTGCAAGAGCAAGACTTGCATTGAGTAATTTGAGTTGCATATGTTTTAGATGTGTTACTCCAACTATTCGTTTTTCACCTCAAGTAACTGCTTTGGATCCTCAACACTTTTCAGAAAATGGCCGATTCTGACACCTAGACACATACCCGTGCCCAATTCTTCTAACTGTGTTTACGTAACATGATAGTCTTCTAGATATTTACATTATATCTGTATTGTGATCCTTCTACACCTGATATAACATACAAAAGATCATGTAAATTTACAACCCAAAATCCTAAAACTTTCAAGGAATTGGCAATTGATATGTGGTCATCTATTTCTTGTGCTGCAGATGAAAGCAATAATGGAGAAAAGCAAGTCCGTAATCCTCACAGGACATTCCATAGGAGGAGCAATAGCATCACTGACAACTCTATGGTTACTTTCTTACCTCCAAACCATCCCTTCTCCTCCCCAAGTCCTCTGCATCACCTTTGGCTCACCCCTCCTAGGCAATGAGTCTCTCTCAAAGTCGCTCCTACGACAAAGATGGGCCGGGAACTTCTGCCACGTGGTCTCAAAACACGACATTGTTCCAAGACTTCTCTTTGCTCCTTTAGCTTCCATCAACACCCAGCTCCACTTCTTGCTTCAGTATATTCAACTGTCATCATCAGCACCTCATTTTGCTGGTCAAGTAGCCCCTCAAATAACTGATGAGATGAAGGATCAGATGTTTAGTTTTGTGTTGGCTTGTACCGAGGCAACTGCTAATGTTGGATCAGAAGGAAATGTAGGGAGATCAAGCTTGTTCTGGCCATTTGGGAGCTATTTGTTCTGTTCTGAAGATGGGGCGGTTTGTGTTGATAATGCTGTTTCTGTTGTTAAGTTGCTGCATTTGATGTTTGCAATGGGGAACCGGGATTCTTGTTTCAAGGATCATCTTAAGTATGGCAGTTGTGTAGAGAGAGTGTGTCTTCAGTTTCTGATGAGGAGAGGGTTTATGCAAGGGGATGTACCTAAGTCGAGCTACGAAGCAGGATTGGCACTTGCATCAGAGTCTTCAGGACTAGCAAGCAAGGTACTTGTTTCGCCTTTTATCAAGGCCTCAAACTCGGTTTAAACAGTAATGAATTAAGCTCAAAGCTAACTTGGCTTTATCATTAAAACCACTTAAGCTTTGTTTATTTCGACTTAAGTGAACTGAATCAATAGTAATAACATGTTGGTTGCAAAACTAAACTAGATGCATTATGGAAACGATAAAATGAAGAGGGCCTTGGCCAATTATTAAACTTGTTTCTTCAAATTCTTAGCAGGAGTCGGTTTCTGGGCAAGCGAAAGACTGTCTAAAGATGGCGAAGCAGATGGGTCTAACTCCTAATCTCAACAGTGCTAAACTAGCTATTAGTCTTGCCAAAATAACACCACATAGAGCACAGATAGAGTGGTACAAATCAACCTGCGATGAGTCAGATGATCGAATGGGATACTATGATCGCTTCAAGGGGAGGCAGGCATCAAAGACAGATAACCAGGTTAACATGTTCAGAATAAAACTAGCTAGTTTCTGGGATAATGTGATCAATATGATCGACAATAATGAACTTCCCCATGATTTTCATAAGCGGCGAAAATGGGTAAATGCTTCCCACTTTTACCAGCTTCTTGTTGAGCCATTGGACATTGCAGAGTACTACAGGAGCGGTGAGCACCTGAGGAAGGGACATTACTTGAAAAATGGGAGGGAGAGAAGGCACGAGTTGTTCGATAAGTGGTGGAGAGAGAGAAATGTTGTTGAAGAACTGAGCAAGAGGAGCAAATTCGCGAGCTTAACACAAGATTCGTGCTTCTGGGCACGAGTGGAGGAAGCGAGGGAGTTGATTGAGAAGGTTAGAACTGAGAGGAATTCAAGCAATATGGCTCTGTTGTGGCAGGGTATTGATGCATTTGAACGGTATGCTGGGGAATTGATAGAGCACAAGGAGGTTTCGACTGATGTTCTTGCGAAAAATTCGAGCTATAGCTTGTGGGTGGAGGAGGTGAGCGAATTGAGATCACAGATGCAGCAATTTCATCAGTTTCCTGGTGTTGTAGATGGTGAAATGGTTCCTTAGAAATGTACGTAACATAAGTGAATGCTAAGCACTAAGCAGGTTCTGTAACTTCTACATTTGACAAAAAGCCTATCTAAAAACCTAGTCAAGTAAGGCTTTGTAAGTGAAATCTTTATGTAGTAGTGAAAGAAGTAGCTTATATAACCCCAATCAATTTCCAATCTGTATTATCAAGTTTTGACACAAAAGTTTAGGGCACTTTTCATTTCAACTGAATCGCTTTGAACTAAACTGAACTAGATGAGAAACTGATTGAGTAGGTAGTGTGTGAGAGAAAATGTAAGTTGCAGAAAGCTACAAACTTGCTTCTAATTTGAGCAGAACTGTATCTCTTATGAACAAAGATTGTATAGGGCATTAGCATCAATGACATTATAAAAACAAATTCACACCATAATACATGGTGTTGAAATCTTCTGTAAGCAGCTTGGTAGCGCATTTTTGGGTACAAATAGCAGCTAACGATCAGCTATTTCTTTTCAAAAGTTCAAACCTTTACATTTTCGGCATCAATGTTCCTAACAGGCCCCTTAAACCATCTCCTTGCATCTACAACCCACCAAAGCATGATGACACCCAAGACTATACCTAAAGCAGCGGGTGCATAATTGAAAGTATTAAAATTGATTGGATACTGGGTTGGTAATAAGAAGACTGCACAGGTATAACAGATCCACAAAAACGCAACTAAACAAATGGGCCTGCTTGCTTTCCCCAGATAAAATGGTCCCGGTTTAAAGTTCTTCTCCTTCATTACCATCCTCGCAAATATTGGAACTGCGTAGCCACCAACCCATCCTATCGTACAGATAGAAGTTATGGCCGTGAAGACTACGTTAACTTTCAGTATTGGTAGTCCAAGAAGAATGCAGATAGCTGCACATAGCCACACTGCATTTGAAGGAACTTTGTGCTTTGGGTGCACTTTGCGCCATATGGATGAAAATGGAACTCCGCTATCTCTTGATAACGCATATACCTGGCAATAAAGAACATATTATCATACTACATTATAAGATTTTGTTATTAATACTTTTTGGTTCTGGTCTATGGAGTTTCAGAATTTTAATGAAAGCTTTTGGAGAAAGTTTTCTTTACTTACAACTCTGGCTGCACTTGTAGTGATAGAGAGTCCGCCAAAGAAAAACGATCCCCAAATGACAAAGAGCAATACGATTGCTCCAGTAGCGTTGTGGTACCTCCCATGAAATGCATCATAAAGTATCTGAGCTGGCGCAAATGCCCCGGCAGTCTCATTGGTTGTATCAAAGAGATAGCTTAAGTCCTGAATCACAGAGACCAACATTGCAAGTCATCAATGACAATGTGCATGCTTCTTACATTGAATGAGCAGCTCCATAAAAGGGTTCTTCGACTTGTAAATTCTGAAACTAAAATAGTCACTAGAAGTACCTGAATGCTGAAGGTGAGGGCAAGGATATAAGCCCATCCAAACACTGAAATGATCCCTAAGCTAGAAAGAATGGCAATCGGTCCATTCTTGTCTGCTCCTTTAGTCTCCTCAGTAAGATGTGCTGCAGCATCATATCCATACAGTGAATACTGGCTTACAAGTAGAGATAAAATGGCTGCATACACTTTATTTGGTATCCCAGTGGAGGTCGACATCTCAAAGTGAGAAAAGACGTATGAGGCTGGTTTTGTAGTCAGAGCCACCATTGGAAGCATGATAACTATAACTGTGCCACCAATTACCTAACAAAGAGAAGGGTAATATTTTAGCATATAGTGAACACAAATCTGATAGATGAGAAACTGAATAGTCCTGAACTGATTTGAAACAAAACTTAATGACAGGTAATATGTGAGAGAAAAGCAAGTTCCATAACTGAACAAAATCTGGTATGGGAACGACAAAGCGAACTGGGCTCCTAACTAAATTTCTATGTTCTTGTTAAGTTAGTTTCACATCTTTCTTTGGTTATGTGTTGTCATGTATGTTTGGTCCAATTTCACCAACATTTGTACATTTTCACAGTGCAAGTCGCCAGGCATATTATTCATGAAGAATGAGATACGAACAGATTTACCTGCCACCACATTGATACTATGTCAATCAGAGCAATGACCTCTAAGGCGAACGTGTTGAGCACTGCCCATATCAGTGTCAGGCCTATATACATGCATAGAAACAACCATTTGGGAGCAAAATATCCTCCACCTTTGTTTGTTCCAGTGCACAGCAAAATAATACTCTGCATGACCTCTGACCCTGCATAAGCCTACAAAACAAAGCATGGAAACAATATAAACCAGCCCATTTGATGAGTTTAGGTTGTAGCTCTAATGTTTCAAGCAATAAAACTTACTTGTGTACCTATGCCAGCAATAAGACCTATGGTCTCTAGCCACGCACAGCACCATGATGCAAACGGCCCCCATTTAGGCCCAGCTAAATGTGCAGCCCAAAAGTAAAGAGAACCTGTAGTCTGTTTGATTGACAAAAGGAGGAAGTTAGTCCTGTGAATCTCAGCTAAGGCATGTACCACAATGAGATGTAATTATGAGTGTTATATAACAATGACAATGACCCAGTAGAGTATTAATAGTACATATGAGTAAACTTTATCATGCATGTGATTTCTTACTAAGATTAGCTAAATGATTTAGAGACATGTCAAAGAGCAATTCAGGTTATTAGCAACGCAGAGTAAATTACAGAAGAAAGATCAGACACTTGAGTGTGCTGACAAAAAGCAAGAAAAACACCATCACAACATAGAGGATTACATTTTTCTCAAGTCCCTTCTCTTTATTGTTAGAAGTCTTTGAATTTTGCATTGAGCAATCATAATGAGTCTCTCCCCATAAATTTCCATGTATACTTCTTTGACCCCCATCTCAAATGGCTGATTTTGGAATTCCCATCTTCTGAAATGCCAGGCATTGGCAAAACCATTTTCTTGTCATCATGGGATGAGAATTGCCTTGTGAAACAGGTCGACCCAATGACTTTTGAGTTGGGTTGGATTTGGGTTGATTTTGGGTCAAATCTATCTTTCTAATATATATATTTCTAGAGCTATATCCGGGTTTCGGCTCAAACAATCTGTGTCATAACCCAAAAACTGGTTGGGTCAATTTTTGATAAGCTTAGATGTAGTCCATCCCATTTTTCCTGTATACCGAAATTTCACACTGAATCACTAGTTTAAACTTTGAATTCTCTCTCACAACACACAATAACATCAACAAATCAATTATTGAAGAGTCTGCTGCTAACAAGCTGACATTCCCCATTATACATATACTTACAATAGTAGAACTTACTTATAAGCGAACAAACAACCAAAATCAAGAACAAAAAAAGAAAGACAAGAAAACTTATAAAAAGGGATGATCAATGATAACAATAATAATAAGAGAAGGAGAAAGAGAGGAAAAATGACTAACCGGGAAAGAGGAGCAAATCTCAGACATGGCAACGGCAACAAAACCAGTGAAGAAGGAAACAATGACCCAACCCCATACAAGAGGTGCAGGGCCCCCATATTGCAAGCTTGAACCAAACAGGGGAGTTATCCCAGTGAAGAGGGTCATTGTTGAAAATGATATAGCTAATGTTTTGAACATTGTCTGCAAATTACCAAAATCATAACTTCAGTACAGAAAACTCATTCAGGCAATTCAACAAACAGAAAACAGACATCAAAAAACCAGAAACAAATTTCTTTCTTTCTTTAAATTACCATTTCTCTTCTGAGTTCCTGCTTGTAACCCAGTTCATTAAGCCTCTTCTCTCCTGAATCCATTTCTTGGACTTTCACAGAATTTTCTCTGTGATTTGCCATTTGATCACAATCTTTTTTTTTTTTTCTTCTCCAGAAATGAAAACCCAGTTTGCTAAATCTGAAGCTGGGTTCTTTGTGGAGTAGAGAGAGACAGAGAGATAGAGAGAGAGAGAGAGAGGTCAGAGAAGAGTTGACTAAGAAGCTAATAATTTGGCATTTGGCATCAAGTTGTTTAATACTGAAAATTTTCTAAGTCCAGGGAAGCGTGGGAAAAAAAGATAGCTGCTTTCTCACCGTTGCCAATTTTGAAATGCTGTTGATTTTGATGCCATATTTGAATGTGTTTTGTAACGGTCCAATGACAACCCATGCAAAAGAAATTTTCCATTGACCCAGCAATGGGCAAGATAAAGCTGTCTAAAGATAGTTATATTGTTGCAAACTCGAGTTTAGATTCTTCAATTCATGCAGTTTTACAACTTACTTTTTTTTCATATTTAATTCCAGTCCAGTTAAGTTCAATTCAATTAGGCTGAGTTTAAACAAACACATCTTAATTATCATTCCGCGAAATGATTATTGTCAGATGTTTTCACTCAATTTACAGTTCATTTTGCATATATTGATCTGCTCACATATGTATTCATATGTCAGCAACAATTATTTATCATTATAGGTTTCAGTTTGAATCAAACTGAAAGATATGCATTAGAGTTCACATGGAATTGGCCACTTGGCAGCAGCAGCTTACAATATGTAGGGAAATAATACTAGTATATGGTTATATACTTGCAAAGCTTTGGGGGAAGAATAGGTCATCCAAACTGTGAATCTATTCATGGAATTAATTAATTAATAGCAGAGGTCAATGTGATTCACTGATTATATGATTAAACTATCTCATCTGTTGAGTAAGTGGATCCACAATTAGTTGCTTGTAAAATGGTACTCCTTAAAGAAGAGACCTTTTCTTCTCTCTTTTTTATCTCTTTTTATCCTTCTGTTCAGACAGAAGTGAAAATGTACGTCATCCATTATCCGGTTAAAAAATGCAACAACATGTAAAACACTCGATCACTGAAAGAAGCTCCGTTTATTTCAATACAATGACGCTAAATTGAATTGAATGTAGTATGGAAATGGGAAAATGAACATGGGTATTTAATCCTTTAAAGATTTTATGATGGTATTCTTTTGAGAGAACTTTTTTGACTTTGCTACCATAAACTATCTTATAGAAGTAGACAGCATGGACTTTTTGGCTATAATTCCATGTCTCCACCAGATATGGAACTAGTATTAGTAATATAAGCACCATGTAGAGGTAGGCTGTATTTAATAAGACTCACATAGAGTAAACAAATTTCTTTCTATTTTTTTTTTTTTGTCAAAACTGTATTATTCATAGAAATGTGTACAGGAGTCATACTGTATTCATAGAGTAACATCTTGAATTCTTATGTCAAAGGTGCAGCATCAAAGGAATGAAGAACTCGTTCTAAGATCGTTCTCGTATGGTTGTCTAAGGGATTTTCTGGCTTGTCAGCATGAGATATGTTTAACAAGTATAGCTTTTTTCCAGCGACAAATGCAGCTGAGAATATCCTCTTCATCCCTCCTCTTGTACTATCAAGTATGTATTCAAACTCATACACTGCTAAGCCACCAAGACCAGGTCTTTCTGAGGCTCCAACAACTTCAGCATCCTTTGTGCTTTCCTATCAATACATAAGATGATTTCCCCATCAACAACACGTAAAATGATATAGCATACTGTAAAAAGCGAAGGCTTAACAAAACTGTGATGTTATAAAAAGGAGGACAAGGACGCGATGCAAGGAGGGAGTCCAAACCAATATCATAAGACGTACTCAAGGGAGTTTACGTCCCAAAGCCAGTGGTATTAGATATTCTGATGTCATCCATTATACTCTACTAAGGGGACACTCACACTGATCTACTTACACAATGCCTAACCCCTTCCTGACTCTATTCACATACAACCGACTTGTCCAATGCAAACAAGCAAGTGTAAACACCAACCTTACTCATCACTAGCAACTAGCAAGATCAGCTCATATCCACTAGACAAATTCCAAATGATCAGTTACTGGCCAAATATTTTGGTGTTCAAAGTGATGTACTGTAGTCTGTAAGGGTTACATAGATACTAGAATACCTTGTATTTCACACATTTCACATTCTCAACTTAGTTCAGGAGTATCTTAGATATATATTCCAGATTCACCACCACTACTTGGTACACAAGACATCTGTAGATGGCAAGGGCTAGAGTGGTAAGATGCTACTTACCTTTATTACAATGGTAGGGGGGCAGTTACATAGAAAAGTGCGATGAAAGCATATCTTATAACCACACCCACGATGATCAAAATCTGACCAACATTACTTCTCCTTGCGAGGAATCGATTTTTCAAGCTCCATTGTCCTGGACTTTTATAGTTCTAAGTAAGAGAGAGACTTTAGAACTCAGAAGTCCTTACAGTCTAGTTGCTTCTCCATCAAAACCCAAGACACTCTTGATATCATTATTAAGCAAAAACAACCCCTCCTTCTCCACCCCAAAACAACAAACAAGCAGGTGAGGGCAGGGTAATAACTTTGAAACTCAGTTATTTGATGTTATTCAATCAACCAACATTCACATTCCAACTTCAAACAAATTTCATCCCTTCCAAGGAAAGACTTTTTAATTCCTACTAGTTATCTATACATTCAACTACATTGCAGCAAATCCAAATCACCAAATCTCAAAATCCCAGAAACATCAAATGAAACTCCACCAAAGTACAAACATTTTACCTACAGTATCAGCTTTGTTTGATGTTTGTTCAATCAACCAACACCCCTCAACTAATTTCAAGTAAATTCCCACCATTCATCAACCCAATTGAGCTAAAACATCAAACACAAAAGCACCAACCATTAAAACAATATCCCAACAAAATTACAATTGATAATCACCTTGCGTTTTTCAGCTTGGATGAGCTTGTCAGCCACAAATTCAGGGGTCCCAAAATCTCTAAGGCTTGTAAGCCGAACTGGGCTCACAACTACCCCAACATTGTTTACCCCTTTGTTCACCTCCTCAAACAGCGCAGTGGCTCCAGCTTTATCCACCTACAAAAATCCCAGAAACTTCCCATCAAAATTTCCCACACGAGAAAGAAAATTAGAGAGAGAATGACCATAAGAACCCACCTTAATGTAAGAGGAGGGTTTAAGAAGAGTAAAACCCTCACTCAAATCAGTGTATCTTTCAAGTTCAGCTTCTCCTTCTTCTTCTTCATCATCAGCCACTGCTTTAAGGGTAGGAAATGGGAGAGAGACAGATAAAATCAAGGCAATGATTGAGAGATTTAGGGTTCTCCTTTTGAAGAACGAAGATTCAGATAGTGTGACAATTGTGGGCTGTGATGATGGTAGTGTTGTGGGAAGATGGGTTTTTGAGAATTGGGATGTTTTGTGGGTTTGTAATGGTGGGAACTGATTCGGAAGTGAGAGGTAAACCCTGGATAAAACCATGACCAGAAATCTCTCTGCTCTCTCTCACTTTATCTCTGTTCTGTGCTCTGTTTTCTTCCATGGCCTTATCCTGTGAGTTTAGACGGACAAAGGTTGTTCTGTTTAATATGACAATTGAAACACTGGATCCTCTGATTGGTTTTTCTCTTTTTATGTTAAGGATGCCCTAATCTGTTAGAACCTTCAATGCGTCTTGGCTAGACTAGAGGGGTACACAAATTTAATACTTGTATGAGCAAAAAATTAATTAAATAGGTTGAGAGAATAGCCAACTATAAGCAGTTAAGAATTCGCATGGAGAAATGATTACTAGTTGGGTGGATTTCTCTCATGACCTGTCGCGTACTATGTTGAAGTGCATGATATGGTAATGAGTATCTCAAACCTCGAATCCCAAATGAATCTCATAATTGAAGACCGAGTGAACTTAGCAGCAAACAATATTTTATCGTGGTAAAAATGGCTTCAGATCGTGCTTGGTCATGTCTTATGTTCGGCATCATGCTTGGAGAATGCAGAGGCGTGACCCAAGGCCCAGTCGGACATGCTTTATGTCGTGCTGTGCCACCTCATCCCAAATGGCAACCCAAGCATGGCGGGTTGAGCCTAAACTTTTCTTAACTTTTACTCTCTCCGTTCTCTAAAGAAGGTGACGCTTGGTTTGATGTGAGTAGCGGAAAACCAAACGTCTCCTTGTTTGTAAAATGGAGGGGGTATTAATTTTGTTTGACATGCTAATGCCATATCATGCTTGATTTTCAAGTTTCCCCAAAAATTCGGGCACGAGTGCAACCCGATGCTGAAATCATTGGTAATGCCTGAATCATGGCTAGTTGTATCCAAATTAGATTGTGTTAAAAGCTGATTGGATTGTGCCGTGTACCAGTATGATCGACCTAGTCCCATCCTTGCATTATGCGATTTCTATATACACATATTTATTGTTAATGGGGTACGAGCTTCTGGTTATAAGCCTTTGCCAATATTTATTGCTAATAGTTAGGGCACCTACCTATTTGGGTTTGGGTTGAGAACTTGAGATAGAGTGAAAAATTATATGGATACCCAATTCCCACGTTTCAAAACAATGAAACATCAAAGGAAGGGTACCCCGTACCCATTGTCCCCTTCACTCTTTGTAAATTTATTTTGGCGGCGGAGAAAATTCCAACGAACATATTTGCGGGAGAAGTGGGGAAGAAAGAGACTCATTTTGGAGGCAGGGAGCCAAAAGCCACAATCTTTGATGAAGTTACCGTTAACTCAAAATCCAATTAACAGCACCGCAAACAAGATCCCAATAACAACCATGTCTTTTGCCTGGAGATCTTCATCTCACCGCTTCACCTCTGTAAGTCAAATTTCGTCACCCAATTTCATTACTATTCATTTCCCAACCATTTCTTGTAAGTTGTTTCTAGTGATTTGGGTTGTGTTGATTGTTTTGATTTGATATCCCCTTATTGCTTTTCTATATGCAGTTTCTAATTTTATTGAAATTATCAGAAACCCATATGGGGTATAGGACAATTTTACTCCAATCCCCAACTTATGATTTCAAAAGAATGCTCATTTTTGTGGAATTTGTGCTTATAAAGTTCCCTCTAAAGACCCAACAATGTGAGGGAATACTGAAAAATCATTCTGATTAGGCATTGTCAATGAACATAAACTGTCAAAAAGAAATGAAATTGATGATTATGGTGCCAGGAACGCTATTGAGTTTTTACTCCCTCCGTTCACAAATGAATGAATGCTTGGCCCTTAAGGTTATTTCACACATATTAAGCTAATGATTATATTCTAAAGATGAGTAAAATTCCCTTTAAATGTTGGAAAGTGGATGTAACATTATAGGCACATTAACATTTTGTGCTTGAGGTTAGATTGGTAGTTCATACCCTTTTTGTTTTGTGGGTCTTTTTTTGGACAAAAGCTCTTTCTTTAAGGGGCAGTCATTTGTGGATGGAGGTTAGTAGTTGATATCTCTAAAGTTTTGAGTATTAGTGATAACTGATAATCATTGTTTGAACCTTCAGAATCTCAAGGGTGCAAGACAATTTTTGGGGACTTCACTTGCAGGCAAGTCTGCTTGTGCTTTATTCACTTCAGCTTATTGTATTGGAAAGTTTAGTCTTCCCTTATGTTAGTTGGTGACATCATGATGGCATGATGCTTATAGATGCTCTTCTGTCAAGTCATAGAAGTTGGCAAGCATTAAACGGAGCAACAAACATGTTGAAAAGCCAAGTAAGATTTGTGCAAACGACATGGAAAATGTCAGTTCCTGGAGCTTCTCCTGTAAGCGCAGAAAATGCGCCTTTGGATTATCTGAGGGACAAGAAGATGGTTCCTGATGCATCTCCCCCTAGTGCTAAGGACATTGACCTTTTGTACCAGTTTTTTGAAAAGAGGTTGGTAGAAATATTTGCTTTGTAGTATTTTGCTCATTTTCTAGATGGTCTACATTAGCAGTCTGAGCCAATAACCAAACCGTTGGAGAAAATTCCTACTTGGAGCGGGTCGTGGAAAGAATGTAGTACCTCACTCGTTTATCTTTACTAATTGCAGTAAAAATATGGTGGTACTGACTGGCGCGGGAATGAGCACAGAAAGTGGAATCCCAGATTATAGAAGGTATATTAGTTTTCTTTTCTTTGCATCTTTAGTGTGTGTGTTGCTTCTATCATATCACCGAGTAAGATTCTTGGTTGATATGTGGGAGCTTGTGTAATTTGGGAATAGGCAAAAAAATTTCTGTTCATTTTTGCCAAATACAAATCAAGCATAAGCTTTATCACAATTATGTGTGCATCCTTTATATACAACCACTACCACCACCCATTGTGGATCCCCCTAGGGGGTGGACTTTGGACGAACAGGCTGTGATATAACATACAGCCTATAAAATTTTGTTTCTTGATAAAATTTTGGGTTTCTGGAATGAGCTTTAGATGAGAGTCCTTCATGATTGATATCTGTAGTCTATATATAAATCCATTGTAACTCCGAGACCGAGGAGTTGTTCTGTTCTTCAGCATGACTGCAATCAAGATAACATTTATAGTTACATTTATTGTTTAAGGGATGGGGGTGTCTTGAAATATTTATACTTATTTGTGGAGTTCTCTATATTAGAATCCAGCGCTGACTGACTTTACGTTGTTGCAGCCCAAATGGAGCTTATAGTTCTGGCTTCAAACCTATTACCCACCAGGTGATCTGAAGGCATGTGCTGTGATTTTAAGTATCCAATTCCTTTTCTACTGATAAACTAGTTTTATTTAATATAAGTTTCATTATGAGATGTGTTTAGCTCCAGATTATGTAGATATGGTTTTTATGTGCTGTTTTGGATTCTCTTGATACTAATCTAAATTTATATTTTTCTTTTTAATATATTGATATATGCTGCTCTACTTATATGTGCTTCTCTACTTATGTGTTCTGTACTCGTCTTAGTAGGAGTTTGTTCGATCAAGCAAGGCTCGCAAGCGTTACTGGGCCAGGAGCTATGCTGGATGGAGGCGTTTTACGGCAGCACAGCCTGGTTCTGGTTATTATGCATTAGCATCCCTAGAAAAAGCTGGAAGGATAAATTTTATGATCACACAAAATGTGGACAGGTAGGCCTGTATTAGAGCTTCTGATAAGTCTTGCAACTAGCCCGTATATTTCTTTATAATAGTGATGATGTTTTTTGTTTTTTCTTCACAGGCTGCATCATCGGGCTGGTAGCAACCCTCTTGAGTTACATGGGACTGTATACACTGTCACTTGTATTGAGTGTGGGCATTCACTTTGTCGGTATTCATTTCAGGACCAACTGAAGACACTTAACCCTAAGGTTAGCCCTTCACATACATTTTTCTTTTTTTTTTTCCCTGCCCAGAAGCTTTAGTTTGCTGTTTATCTGGTGGTGTCGGGCCACTAGGTTGTCCAAGTATTCCTCATATGACTTGTTTGGATATGTTCGAACAAGCATTGCAAAAGCCAATCCATGTTATGTATAGGAGTGATGCAGATAAGTTCAGACAACAGATTTTGGAGAACAGTTCGTTAGTAAAGGTTTAGACCATTTTTCATACATATACCACGCTGATATATTAATATTAGTAATGTACACCCTTATTAATGAAAAACTAGGCTGCTAACTTGGTAGCTCTCGAGCCAGTAAATTGTGCAGAACTGTACTGTCAGATGAATAGATTTCCTTTAATGTTAATACGAAAGTTATCATCTCAATACAAGCCCAAATGAATAATCACTACTAGTTTTAGAGCAGCTCTGCAGATAGGGATGTTAGTCTTACATGGAGTTGTTTGTGTTCATTGCATATGTTAAATGAGAGTGATAGCAGCTCTTAGTTCCTTTTAGAATATTTATGTGGGCCCTATATATAAATTCTTAAGAATGAAGTGTTTTGGTTCTCTATATATGGTCTTGATTCTCCATATCTATAATGACGATGATGGAAAATTGCAGTGGGCAGCAGCACTTGATAATTTGACGTTTGAGAGCCCTGGGTCAGACAAAAGTTTTGGCATGAGGATGAGGCCTGATGGTGATATTGACATTGATGAGAAATTCTGGGAAGAAGATTTTCAAATTCCCACTTGTCCTGAATGTGATGGAGTGCTGAAGCCTGAGGTAAGATGCTTTCCACTCTGAGACCTAGCGCTCGTTTATCAGTGACCATCTTCATCCCCTGCTCCCACTTTTTATGGAGAGATTTCATGGCATTTGAAAGATGAACCTTCCTTTTGCTGTTTTCAAGTTTGGTCGTTTGTTATGTGATTTATTGATAGATTTCCTCTGCAGGATCTGTTTAGTGTTAAAATTGTCATGTGGAATGTAGTTATATTTTGCATAACTTTCTGTTCACTTCATTGAGATGTGCTACATTGTTAGCACTAGATTAACTTGTTGAAGATAGGTAACCCGATCTTCATTCATGTTAAACTTTTGGATTAGACTTGTAGAGAATTTCAGTTTCCTTGAAAGATCATAATAGAGCTGGCAACTTGTTTGTATTTACTTCCGAAGTTTTTTTAATAACATTATGACAGCTATGGGTGTAAAGCGTACCGATGTGCTCACCAAGCAACTCATTAACACACTCTGTCAAAGCTTGTTTGACCATAACATGAACATGGAATTTTTTCTTTTTTTAATGCTCAGTTCACAAATAAGCCAAATTTGAATATCATGGTGCTATATTGCTTGTTGACTTTATCTTCGATGAGAAGTCAGTTTTGTGCAATATAGCACGTTGCTGCTAAAGAAGCAGGCTATGGTCTTTATTCAGTCGAGTTACTTTTTGGTTTGGTCCTTGTATCTTCTCTTTATTGGTGTTAACAACTATTCATTTGTGGTTTATTACTTTGCTAAACTATTTCCAAAAATCAAAGAGCTAATGCGTTTCATTCTCTTTGTCATGCCCTGTTCAATATTCAAGGTTGTTTTCTTTGGAGACAATGTTCCCAAGGATAGAGCTGACAGAGCTATGGAAGCTGCAAAAGGATGTGATGCTTTTCTTGTCATTGGATCTTCTGTAATGACGATGTCTGCCTTCAGATTAGTCAGGTACTGCTTGTTCGACTCTTGTGTTTCCTTTCCCCACTAAGCAAGTTAAGAAATAAAGATTAAAGCGTCTTGCCTCCTGATAAGGATTTTCTATTGAGTGTTGCAGAGCAGCTCATGAGGCAGGTGCAGCTACAGCAATTATAAACATTGGTTCAACCAGGGCTGACGGTATTGTGCCCTTGAAGATTAGTGCTCGGTGTGGTGAGGTATTTTTGCCTTCAGCCCTTAACTGTCACAAATTGTACTTGCTGTATCCTGAACTATCAAATGACGGACTTGGTTACACTTAATGATTACAGATACTACCGAGATTACTTCATACGGGATCCCTTAGTATCCCACCTGTTCAGTCATGATCTGGAATGACACATTCAAACTATTCCTGGTTTTGTTGCCCATGAACACGGTAAGGATGTACGTTGTTAAAAAGAGAATTTATTTCGGCCTTTCTCTGTTGACTGTAATACATTGACTTTAGATGACTTCATAACTAGTTTCTGCACACCCAACAACGTTTGTATCCTGTGCATAAATGTACCATTAGCTAATGGTTTGCTTACTGGCATGCATTCTCAGGTAAATTGTAGGCTTTTCATATATGGCATCCTTCCCAAGTGTGAGTATCATATGCCAAGCATCCACAACAATGAAGAAGTTTCTATCAACTGTATTTTCCAAGGGAAAGAACTTGTTCATGCTGTACTGTTTATCTGCATGATGGTAAAAAAACTTTACTCTGTGATGCTTTATCTTTGCGAAATATTTCCGCCCCATGACAAACGGACTCTGCTAATGTGGGTTATAGTATGATTCATGGAGGTGATGGTGTAAAACATATGATGAAAGAACTATTTATAGAATGAAGGCCATTCTTTGTTTCCATTGTTTGATGAATACAAAAGTACCACATTGTGAATTTATGGTTATGTTATAGGTTTCGTGCTCCAATTTCTTTTTTTTTTTATCACGTGTTTCGTTTATTAATCTGCTAGAAAGGTAAAGAGAAAGTAGATGAAGAAAATATTAAGAAAAATAGAGTAATTTTTATTATCATGTTTGGTATGATAATGAGGAATGGAAGAACAAGAAATTTTTCCTATGTTTGGAAATTAAATGAATTAGACGTTTTATTAATAGAGTAAAAAGAGAAGGTAATGAAAGAGAAAGGTGCTGCCCGGCCCCAACTGCAGGGCCGTGACCCTACTGTCCATGTGGGCTATATCTCTTATTGTTGATAATAATAGGTCCAGCAAAAATAAATACTCTTCAAACTCAGCTGCACTAAGGATGGGAACAAATGGGACTTGATTGTAATATTTGGTGACAATCAAATAGGCTTACAGATTCAGCATGAAATTTTCACTATATATTCATCAGTCCCGCGATCAAGCATCAAGCCATTGCATCAAAGCAAGCTAGCTTGAAAACTCGGGAAATACATTGGCTACCGTTTCAGCAAAAGACATCCAGCAGGGGGCTACCCATTACATGCATTCATAAGAAAGACCAAACATCTGACGTCTAAACTATGCAGATCAACTTTGATCCTACTTAGATACAGAACAGCGGTCCAATATACAGCCACTATTAACCACAAGTCCACGACTGTCCTAGTCTGCAAAATGTGACAGCCCAAAAATCCAGCAACAGTAAGATACCCATCAAACATATGAACAAAGTCGTCTCCAGCAGCCTAGTTGTCCGCAACTTCCTGGTCAATCTTCTCCACATGCTCACGAAGTACCTTCCACTTCAGTAACCATAAAAAGTAGGGTAAGATTAGGGTACATGATTACTAACCAACAAATATGGAACACAATCACATGGTATCAATAATGACAGCCACTTAGGCCATGCATACCTGATCCATGGAGAGTGAGATACCTGCAACAAGCAAGGGCTATAGATTAGTGGAAGAGCTTTTCAAGCCTAGGTTAAACGACATATTGCACTACACATTCTGAAATCTTCTGAGTTTAGGTGTTGAAGCTCACAATTACAAGTACAGCAGGCCAATAAAACTAGGTCATTTTCTCAATACTAGAAGGGTTACAATCTAGAAAGCCATAAGGTTGAATCTCAAGAGATATGACTAATTCCATTAGCACACGACACAATCCGTAGGAAACTTCTCAGACTGCCAGCTGCCTGCAGAGGCTCAAACTTTGGTTGATGAAATATTAACACAATTCTGTAAATAAGAACTGACCCAAGTGTGCAACAAAGTAAAATAAAAAAATTGGCAATCTTACATCTACAAAAATTTCACCATTCACTGTATCAGCAACAGAGAGCAATCCTTTATCCAATTTTGTCCATGTATTCTATGTCATACACACTTAATATAACATGATCTCTTATCAGTTTATCACTTTCTGTATGCTGTGAAAGACTTATTATGAGATAGTGCTCAAGGGATTCCTCAGTCCAACCCACATGGCCACACCACAATAGTTGCACATTGCAATCCTGGCCTACCAGCAGCAAGGGGTGCACTTGCCAGTTAGTGATCATATGAGGCAGTGCTGACAGGTTTTCTTATGGTGTGAGATCAGGGAGTTCACAGGATGATCTAAGAAGTGGATTCATCTCATGTCTTGGCAATGATGTGGATTGGAGAAATCCTTTCTCAGACTCAAGAGTATACAAGTCTAGCAACGTGATTGAACCATACTTCTTCAACACATGTACCCGTAAGAGAATTGTAGTTACAGATGGCCCGGCTAATAATGTGGTAGAGATGGACGTTGGACTCGGAATTTATCACTTTGAATCGATAGCCCTCCTTTGGGGATATCGTCTTTAGTTTTCCAAGATATTAGTGGGGTCTCTTTTCCCCATCTTGTTTGTATGTATTTGAGCATTTACCCTCCATGGATCATAATTCCAAGAGCAAACCTTATCCAATCCCTTAACAGCACAACCTGAATGGCTAACCCAAATTGGTAAACCAAATATCATGAAATCCCACCCCACTTCAGGCTAACTACAACCAGCAGAAAGGTCGTGTCTAAAAAAGTAATAGCCATCAGAAAACAAATACCATTGACAAAATAAACCCACTGAAATTCATCCACTGTAGTTCAACACCCATATATCCAAAAGAAACCCTAACTACATCCGTATCGAATGAGAGTAAAAACTAAACCCACTGAAATTCATCTAGTAGTTCGATACAAATAATATATATAGACGAAACCCTAGCTAAATACAAGTCAGAATCAATAATTGAAACAACAAACAAACAACATCGCACATAGACAAACATACAATCTAACCATAGAGAAGAGAGGGACCTTTCTTGCCAGGCATTTGCTTGCCGTCCTTGACATAGAACTCACGGATATCAACAAAAACCCTACCCTGCCAGTTCCTCACAGTAACCCTCCGATTCTTCGATAACTGAAAAAATTCAAACCAAAAATCAAAATCAAACACTACTAAAACCAAAACCACAAACAAATGAACAACCACACACTTCAAAAATTGAGAGGAGAGAGAGAGAGAGAGAGAGAGAGAGAGAGAAAGACCTCGCAAACGACGATACCATCTTCATCATCAACCTTGGCAGATTTCTTGGGAGGTGCTTTGCCATTGCCGTCGGAGTCGCCGCCATCAGAGGCGTGACTGTCATCGTCCTTTCGCTTACCTCTCGCCGACATCGGGAATCGTGTTTCTAGAGAGAGAAATGAGCTAAACCAAGAGACCAAATTAGCTCTGCATTTGTAGTGAGGGTTTGAATTTTGGGGGTTTCTCAGGTTTTTGAATTTCCACCGCCCTCGATCAATTTCCCTTTTTTTTTTTTATTATTATTATTTTTTTTTTTCATTTTTCGGGTCTAAGAAAGTAAAAAGACCAGCACAATAACATACAACCCGTACCAAGAGAGTCGAATCCGACACCTAATATACCCGAGGCCTCTGTTTTAATCATTCATTCTTGTTGAAATTATAACATGGAAATGTGTATATATACCCTCGTAAATTTTTGTGTTTTTTTTCCACCTTGATTCATTAGGTTGAAATTTGATGAATGTGTAAAATACTATTGCTTCTACAGTGTCTATGGCGCTATAAAATGACTAGCTTTCTTCATTTCAACTAATCAAGTAAAATTAAATTGAACCGAACTGGAGGAGAGCTAAATAAATAGTACTATGACATAAGAGTAGTACTATGTTGTAAAAGTGAATTAAATACATTAACCAAATACATACTACTCCTATATTGCATGGTATTGCTTCCCAAGGGCCAAGTCATTGGCATGTATCTTAATTCATAGCTATGGAATTTGCAAACCAAAACAACATGACAAGCAGTAGCACTTCACCTTCAGCTCAGCAATACTCCACTCGAGTCGAGTCTTGCGCAAAAGTAAGCTTCAAAGAAGCCATAATAATCATAATAGTTTTACTGAAGCACCAAAATTTCCCAGCTAGCAACAACTGGGGTGGGGGCAGGGCAGCCAACAAAAACACAATCTCCTCATTTACCTCTAGATCCATCATTCTATGGCCTAATTCAGATATTATCCTAGCTAGCTATATATATCAAGTTAGACCAAAAGGCTGGCAACGATGCAATTTTCTTCTGCTGCTACTATTTTCTTTTCTTTTTTTTCTATGCTCATCTTCCACTGCTACTTTTTATATTTTTATTTTTGATACCATCTTCCACCACTTTCGTTCTCCAGGAAGAGCACATCAGCTCTTTTGTTTGCATGTCATAGGTGCAGCGGCTGTTGGGCGGTTGAATTTGTTATCTAACACCTGCTCCTCGGGTTTGTTGGTCCCATCCTGCGGCTTCAAGGAAAATCTGATTTTCACGTTCTTTTTCTCCGGGACCTGCTTTTTCTGCTCCTTCAAACGAGGCATTGTTGCAGAATTAGTCAGGTTCGTTTCAATTGATGAATTATGTTCGACACTTTTTGGCTTCCTAGCAGCTGTCTTGCCAGATTGAGGTGAGACGAGTTTATTTGAGGCACCTGAGCTCCTATAAACCTTCCTACTCAGACCTGTAACTAGATCACCGTTTCTGTTGACATTGTCTTCCACCCCTGGACCACTCTGGACCACCATTTGTCCCTGAAATTGTGAGTAAAAATGTTCTAGATAAGATCAACGAGGATCGTCAGGGAAAACATAGAGAAAATTAACCAGGAAGAAGTACAAAGAAAGAAAATGACTAGTTTCCTAATTTATAGTACTTTCTCGGAATATAAAAACACTGCCAGTTTAATACTGTATTTGTTCCATATTGCCAGCATGTATAGATGCTAGTAAATTACCAGGCAGTAAATCTGATCATTCTAAACACATTTGCAAATAATCCAGAATTTTATGCCAAAGAAAGTTTTCGTCAGAAGAAATCAATTCCATAGTTTGCAAATGTACGAGTTTCAAGGAACTTGGAACAAGCGAGAGTCTTGCCTGATTTCTATCTGCTAACACCCTTCTACTCTTTGCCCTGCTGATTGCATCTCTTAATTTATGGTGATCCATGACTCCTTTAGGCCATAATTCTGCAAGCTGATCAAGCAAAAACAAATATTTTAGAATACATGAAAGGCATAAACCTAAATATGTTAACCAATTGTCAATCTCCACTTCTAAACATGCACTAGNTTTTCTTTCATGAGACTAAGCTAACCAACTTGTTAACACCCGCAAAGACAATCTTAGGCCTCTTTCCTAGCTAGCTACTTAACATGTACATTTACTCAACATCCCCTTAGCAACAAAGAAGTATTGACAAGGCAGAAGGGTTGGGGGAATAGAGAAGGGGTCGGGCATTAGTTCTTCACATTTAGTACTGTACTCTTTTTGCACCCAAAGTGTATTCACCAATTTGAAAGAAAAAATATTACAGTAATTAGTCCAGAGCCCAGGCTGTCATAATGTGTCCAAAGAGATCCATCATTTAAGAAACTAAGTTTGAATTCCCATTTTGGAACAAAAAGATTACCTCAACAAACAATTTTTGGACTTCGGCACCTTTGTGTCTGCCAAGACCCTGGAAGAACAGCAGAGAAACTCTCAAATTACAGTGCATATAATGACAACAACAAAAACCACCCGGTGAAATCCTGCTTTAAGCGAGATTAGGTGGGGGTCCACATGTTTGCAAACTTACCCTTGACTAGTAGAAAGGATGTTTTGGAGAAGAAAAAGAAAAGAAAAAGAAGCATAACCATACTAATACTGACAAAGTTGATTAGCACCTGAACACACAAGTCATATAAATCACATAATTTATCCTCTATGGCACAGTCGATCTTGTAGGTTGCTGCAAAGTTTACTTCCTCTTTGGCTTCAGGGTTGCCAGATGCCCCAGTTTGCTGAATAGGTGATAGATTGGCAACCTGCATTAATGATAAGACATGAAGGCGATATTTTTCTACAAACACATGAAAGTAGAAATGATGCTTGAGAATTATTGGTGAGCAATCAGAAGCAGAAGAAAAGAATCATTTGTCAAGTCTCCACATAATCTAGAACGTTGGTATGTGCAAGCCTCACTTCTTCATACATTTTGCTCCACATTAAAGGAGTTATGATGTTTATTCAGACACCACTACTGCAACAAGTGACACTAGGGACACCCGTAAACCATTCTGAATAATTAGAGTGAACTTATATCAAGCATGCTACATTGCATAAAAATTCGGAAAAGGTTAGTGTTCTTACCATTGCAAGAAGCTCATCTTTGATTTCTTTAAATTTTTCAACCTTCTCCATTCTTGCAGATAATTTTAGCATGACTAGCCTTCTCAAGATTCTCTGCAAAATTTGTAGATCAGTAACTACAACTTCCTTGATATATCTGCATAAAAATGACGAGCAGAAAACAAGAGGTTGTAGGAAAACCAACAATTATATTAAGGTTAAAGAGATGGAAATACAATGGCAGAAAACTCAGTAACAAGTGGCACAGACATTTTTTTAGCAGGTCCGTGACCTAAAACCATATTTGAGGATACACTATCAGAAAAAATGCTGTTAGAGATTTGCGGGATAAATTACATGTGCAAACTTGTAATTTTTCAAACTTCTCTAAGAGCACTCACCAGCAAAGACAATTAGGCAGGAAAGCAAACAAATTTGAAGAAACATACCAAAAAGCAGTAAACTTCTTGCTAGTTAAGTACCTTCACTGAGTTGCCACGCACTAACTTCCCAATAATACTCACAAGACAGGTAACCAAATCCTCTGATATTATCTCCTGACTTGACTGCTGCATATCACCATAAAGCTTCTCTAAGAATACCATAAAGAGAAAGCACATACAAGCAACAGGAAATAAGCTCCATCAACACAACATTGGGTGTTGAATTATGGCAACTAGTTAATTTGTATACAAATGTATTATGCCATCAATACAAGTAATTAATTAAAATAAAGATTAAATTGAAAAGCACCACTATTTTTGCAACTTTTCCAAGTTTCAGCTTAACTTCAAGAGGCAGTTCCCTTTCGATTGTTAGCCAAGAAGTCTTAGCATCTGAAGCTTCAACGTTAAATGATTTCGCTGTCAAAAGAACACATCAAGTAAAAAAAGAGGTCCTTTTTGAGCCAGGCACACAACTAAATTACACTAGAAAGAAGATGAATGACGCTTACATTCTGCAACTGTCTCCTCTAGCTCTCTGATGGCCCTTTCTAGCACTGTACTAAATGTCCAAGCAGGTTTTTCGTCATCAACGGCAGAGGAAGCACCTTTCTGTCAACACAAGCATCAAAATAGCAGAAAAGCTTCAGCACAAGACAACCTTGTTATGCAGGATGAATATGCAATTCTGGACTCCTTTTTAGGCAATTAGAAAGAGCTGTAGTTGATAAAGAATATATTAAAGCTATGTTAGTATTTTTGGAGGCATGCATCACGAAAGACATTTTACCAACTTTGCTCAACAGATAACTAGCATAAGCAGCTTTAGAAATCGAAATTTCAACTACATCAATACTCCTAGCTTCTAAGAACAAATGTGTTAATTCTGACTTCTGTTGGATAAAGTAAAACATAAGACCTTAATTCTCAAATGGAAGAGAATTTTTCACTCCCACTTGTGTAAGTGTGCACTGAAGCTGTGCTCTACAGAGTATTTGTGAAGCTGTTTTGGGAGTGAAGATTTGAACTTCCTTTCAATTTGATGATTATTTCATGGCATTAGATAACAAAATTGCAACTACAACAAAGAGTTCATATAAAGGCATAAAAGATAAACGCTTAGCAAAAATGACCACTCCCTCCGTCCGAAAATAATAGTCACTCTTACTAGTTACTTAAATTAGTATAAACTGTTGTTTATCCAACCATTTAATTTTGTAGTTACACAACAAGTAATGAAAGGTAGAATATCATCAAAGGATGTTTTGCCAAAATGCAATATATTCTTAAGTTCAAGGATTTGTCGCCATGTGACAACTAATTCACGATGGAGTGTATACTTTATAACATCAAGTGAAGGTGCTTCACAGACAAATTTAAGCCTTTATTACTAGCCTCAAATTCATCATGCCTCAAACCTTCCTAGTCACACTGAAAGGCTTAGAAAGTGATAGCAATAGTCCAATTAAACCATAAGTTCTATAGAATGTCTACACCTAGAGAGAGAAAGAGAGAGAGAGAGAGAGAGAAACAACTTCAAAGGCTTGACGAAATGGAGGGGACTTTGGAGGATGGATGGGTAGGAGGGGATTACATGGTCAGCATACATACTTTGATTAGATAAGGTACATGTGACCAAAAGATAGCGGAAACTATAAACATCCATGGAGAGACATATAAACAAAAGATAGATTTATTGGGGTAAAGACTAGAAGAAGAGAAAGGGGGAGATGTTCAATTAACCAAGATACTAGTAGTCAGCATAGAAAATTAACCAAAGGAATCAATAAAGGAGCAGAAGATAAAGCAATAACAACTGGAAGTTCAAAAATGGGGTCATCTCTGATGCCACACTTTTCAGAGACTCCAAATGCTTACCGAATGTTGCAGTGAAGACTTAGACTTGTAACCAGGTGGAACAAAATCGAGCAGTTCCTTACTGCCACCACTTTTTTCATTATGCTGACTTTTGGGGCACACTTCAATTTTCTTCCTTTCCATCAAATTCCTCGATCTAGGGCTTGTTTGCAAAGCAAAACCTTTGAACGCAGAGTTCTCATGCACAGCATCGGATGAATTACCCAAAATTTTCACTTCCATCCTGCTCTTCTCAGAGCAGATTTTTTCAGTATTGTGCAGCTTTGTTTTCAAAGGAAAAACAGAAGTGTCCTTGATTGCATTAGGAGGTGAAGGACATCCATATTTACTAGTTTTACCAGCAGATTTCTTCGTATACATCAGCACAGGGGCACCTGCTGCAGATGCCTGAGGCCCATCAAGTCGGTGATCTTTTGTCACAGCAGACATGCTAGAAGGACTAGAAGGCTTATCGAACAGTGGTGAAGTCCTGTCAGTCGCCTTCACACTCATTTTTTCAAGTCTTAAATGTTTTGCACATGAAGGATCATCATTCTTGTCACCTTCTACTTTTGGCATTTCTACTCTGCGCTTCCTCTGCTGTTGGTAACCTGATGATGTGGCTCCACTACTGCACATGTAAAGAAACATCCCAGATAAGGAGTGACAAAGTATATAATGTTCAGCAATGATCTTAGACCATAATAAATGTTAGGAAAGAAGAAAGTTCAACAAGGATTCAGTCAATCTCAGTATGACAGTTTCAAATACAAATGTCATTTGATAAACCTTTCTTTAGAGTCCGGACTGTGGTAACAGTTTCATGGTTTCCTTACCATTACAGTTACTTGGTTTAGTTTCTTTCCATTTCTGTGACCCTTACTAAAGTGTAGCAAACTCCCTCAATTTTGTCCACTATGCCCGGGGTATATATCACCCTCACTTGAAAGAAACAAAAAAAAAAAATTGAAGGGAAAAAAGTAAAAAATAAGTTTAATTAGATCTGCCATTAAGCCTCACAAATCAGAATCTCTATCTATGTTAGTATGTTACAACTAGCACCATGGAGTTGCCACTTCTGACACTACCACATTTCCCCAGCATCAGCCCAATCATCACCACCTTTTTTGGTTTGATCTCCTTATACACCATAGGCAACCATCACCACCCCACCACCACCATTACAATTGTTATAGCTTTTTCCCTCATGGCCTAATAGGCCAACTACCATGGACCAGCTATTGTCCAATTCAAGCCTCAACCTCTTGCTGTAGCTGCTGCAGTGTAAGAGGTCAGCAGTCAATGGCCAATAGAGGTGAAGGAGCAGTGAATTGGTTCCTTCTTTTGTTTTCAATTTGCAATCCCTTGTCCACGCCTATCCTTCCGTAGACAGTGATTTTAATGACCTACTACTTCTACACACCACTTGAAGTTGACTTTTATGTTAGCGCTTCCTGCCTGAATTACATCAGCAAAACAAGTTTAAGAAATTAACAGATTGTAGCTAAGCCAATCCCTGACTACTCCTATTTTGTTTCCATTTTTGTTACTTAGATTACTCCTGAACCAAATGCCACCGCAGTACTTTCTGTTTGCATACACATATAATCATCTAAATATATTGACCTATCATTTACAACTAAAATTCATTTTACTATGGCATTGAAAGGGATATCTTGAAATCCAATTTAGTACTCCTTCATCCCGTATTGAAAGTCCAACGTTGACTCAGCACACATATTTAGGCTTGCAAGATTTAACCTCTAATATAACCACTGCAAGTGGACATATGTGAGTATTAAATGCTCACTTACACTAATATTTGGGTCAAAATAAATGTCAGTATCGGAACTTCAATTTGGGGCGGAGGGAGTATCTTCCAAGATCCTAGAGCAGACTAAATTACCAAAAACAGCTTTTCTTGAATTTAAAGAATCACCTATAGGGCATCATATAAATCACCAGGATAAAGAGGAAGATTTATCATACTTATGTTCGGGTCTCTCACTTCTAACAAAGGAATCACTGAACTGGCCAACTTCAGAACTGTCATCCTGCAACCCAGAGGGAAAAAAAACATGTCAGTGGGCGGGTATACTTCAAACAAAATGCAGTACCCCTTTACCAAACACTGTGGAGAATATTCCAAAGCTCCTTATTATAGGTTAGCATTCAGCAAACTTACTAATGCAGATCAGAAAATGACAACCCTCACAATGATTCCTAAAGAAAATCTCTGACTTACTATGTATCCCCTATGAAATGATCCCATCATCCCAAGCTTCAATTTTCAATCGATTGTGCAACTGAACAGAAGCTGACTCAATACTCGCTTTTACTTAAACACAATTATTAACCCTTAATTATTATAAGAAGCAATGACTTACTTATTTAAAACCAGTGAGGGAGGGAGAAAGCACTCGAACCAACAACCAATCCGATGTGATTAACATGCTAAATTGCAGTGTCAAAAACTCGGAATAAAAAAATAAATATGAAAGAAAGAAAAACCAACTCTTAAGACAGATGTCAATACGCACCCTCTGCCATTTTCATTAATTTGTGCTCTACCATTGTAAAACACTCGATTACATACTTGTGAAGTGACTAAGGTAATTGCCCCACCAGAATGAGCTCATCACCAGTATGCAGTAAGTAATATGATTTTATTTTTATTTATTTATTTTTTTTTTCATAAATGGGCATCCGAGCTTTGCTCGACTAATCCCATGGGCCCGAAAGTTAACAACTAGGAAAAAAGGGGACTCGAACTAGGGACCTCTGGATTAGATCTCAGAGCTCTTACCAATTGTGCTACCCCCTCAAAGTTTGCAGTAAGTAATATGATCGTTAACACATATCATTAACCTTTCCATTTGTGTGGCTGATTTAATGTTTCAGAATATAAAAATGATTGAAAGGCCTTATAGTATTGTTTCTTTTCTCTTATGGCCTTCCATTATCAATTTAAGTTGTACCACACATGATAATCAACTTTCTTTTATCAAAGATATTCTCAAATCTCCAATGATTTCACGATGTTCTTTATGAACCTCTCAAGAATATCGCTCTGAGAAATAACGGTAATCTTCACGCTAGTTCTGTAATTACAATCATCAACTATGTCTGAACCTGTTCAAGAAGGGTTGTATTAAGTACCTAATAGCAAGCTTCAAATTTGGTTAGAACTTCGGTGGACTTTTTTGTCCTCAATTACTGTTGAAGAATCAACATAGCCAAACCTATCTACTGGATCAAGGCCTGCTTAGCTTTGTTTGTTTTTCTTCAATTTTATCAGTTTTGATCTCTGTCTCAGTATGGGCAATAAAACCAAATCTTTCCTCATTGCACAACAAGTTTCTTCTATTTCTGATAATCTCCTTTTAAAACATTAATAAAAAGCAGACATTGACGCTTTAACATGATATCTGTTATTTTAAGCTTTTGCATCAAAATAACGATCTATTTGATTGAAATCTAGAACACACCTTTATCGTTGTCACCATTATTATCGACAAAGACATGACTCTTAATGTAAGGCTCAGGAACAATGTTTCTCGAACTCTTCATTTCAAAAAGAGAATCCGTGTCGGATCCTCGGACACTAGGATATGGTATGACACTAGGACACTTCAAATTAGGCCAAAAACAAGAAAACAAATCCTTAAAATAGATGAGTCCGATCCTTGAATCCCCACCCGAACCCGATCCTTGGATCCTTGAGTCTGAGAAACAAAGGTTAGGAAGACCTCTTTTCACCCATACTCCAAATTTGTAATGCCACCACATATAATCTTTACTAGCTACTATAAGCAAGTAGTATGGCGGCCTAGACCTCCCTACCACAACCCCTATCGTCAATGACATCAACGCTGATGCTACTACTAAATATGCTAATTCTACTATAAGTGCTAAAACCATCCCATCCTTTGAGTAAGCTACTTTACTTTGCTAAAATGTGCTTACTCTACAGCATTCTGCACCTCACACTAACTCAACCTACCTTTGTTTCTCGGACTCGAGGATCTAAGGATCAGGTTCGGGTTCGGGTGGAGAACCAAGGATCGGACTCATCTATTTTAAAGATTCTCATCTTGTTTTTGGCCTAATTTGAAGTGTCCAAGTGTCATTTCATATCCTTGTGTCCGAGGATCCGACACGAATACTCTTGTTGAAATGAAGAGTCCAAGAAACATTGCAAACTGTAGCATTTATATTTTGCTTTTCGTTCTTCAACATCTAATATATCAAACTTAGCTAGTCTTGCATTTATGTAGAATCTCCACTTCCGAATCTTCGGTACTATGGCACTAATGTTGAATGGTCAAACAAGGTTAAGGAAATCTACCATTCTTGAAACTTGTATAATCATCTTGGTGGAAGTTAAAACTCTACTGATTAATAACAAATTATATCATCACCCATGACAGACACCTCTTTATCGTACCCATAAGCAACATAATGGAACATGAACTGTAACAACCCAGACATAGTGGTTGTTTGGTTGCATTCGAGAAGTTGCAATTCACAGTAAGTTGCATTTCTCATATATTATGACATCCTGGGATGGAGGTAAATGCGTTTGGTTGACTTGGGAAGTACAACTTCCTGCAAGAAGTCCCACTTACCTAGAGGGGCTAGGTAAGTGACTTCCTCCATTTTGGGGGAAGTAGAAGTTCTTGGGACATTGCACTTCCTCCATTTTTGTAAACCAAACAACGTTTTATTTTCCTACAAACGACCACTTAGAGGATAAATCTACTTTAAACAATCAGAATTTAGCGTCAAATAACAGGATATTATGATACATTTATTCAAACAGGTAGATAAAACGAGAACCAGTCGCAAGGAAGGGTAGAGATCAACAAGTACTGCCCTCATTATTTTGCCGCGTTATTGCCACCTTTCCCTGCTTCAAGAAGTTGCAGAATAGGTAGTTCACGTATCCAACAAGGTTTGAAGTTGAATAAAAGACAACACAAAACTTTACATAAGGGGAATTGGAAAAGAGAAAGGAAGGACAGTAACAGTTAAGGCATGGATGAAGCAAAGCTGACTTTTGGGCTGCAATTTATCACCAAAAAACAAAAGTGCTACATTTTTCCACGACACGCTTCTTTCACAACTCATATTAGTATTACACAACAAGCTTATAACTGTTGCAGCAGCTCTATCATTGCCTTAATATGAAATATACATTTAAGAGGCAAGACAATTTTCGGAATAAGTGATATCTACGATAGTCATACTGAAAGCATCATTTAACGTCATAGTTCATAACTTCTTTTTTTATTTATTTCAGAACCACAGAAAACTTGATTTAACAAGTTTGCAACTAACTGCCTAATAAGCATCATACAAGAGATTCAAAGTTGAAAGAAAACCCTACAAACATCATCCTCCAGGATCAAAAGGACCCTAGAAACAAAGCTATCTCACCGTTCATGATTGATGAGACAAACATGAACTGTAAATTGCAAGATTATCCTCCTGATTTTGTGGCAACCGTAAGTGGTACTTCAACCAGAATATTGACGGAAGATAACTTTGCAGGCAACTGCTGACAAATTGTAGTCCATCAGTCAGGCAGGAAAAATTAAAAAAAAGTGCCCAAGTGATGCAGGTAGCACCACAAACACTGTGACTGTACGAACTACTGATAAACAATATTGATGTAATTTGATAAATAGGTAAAAGATCCCCAAAATCACAGATTACTAGACCAAACAGGAAGGTTTATTCTTAAAAAAATAAAATCAAATAATGAGTCAGATCAATATTTTAATGGTTCTGATAAAGACAGAAAGTCTTATTTGCTTAATCAAACTTAGAACCTGCTTAAAAAATTTCAGTCATGTAGAAAAACGGAAGTTTTACAGCAAAAATCAAAGCATGAAGGTAGAATTAACTTGAACAGCAATAAAGACTTGACATTCAAGGAAATCTTTTATGTGCATGTGATAAAATGTATGCACTCTACTAAAAAGGAAAAAGTAGTTAATGTTCCAGCACCCAAACCTTTGCTACCATGCACAGCCATCATTACAATTTTATTTTTTATTTTATTTTTTTGCTCATCCGTTATAAGATATTCATTGCAGAAGAAACAATAGATAAAGTTACAACCTTATGTCCTATGAGCCATACATGAAGGCAGCTCATCTAACTCAAAAGTAACTACAACCTAACACACAGCTGCCCACAAAGCCGAATTGTGAGCCAAAAAATTTCATAGTTCCAGGAACAAAGACAACAGAGAGGGAAAGTTCTGAACAAAGGGAAGAGATGCTAGTTAAGATGGGCTCGATACTCAATGGAAAATGAGGATCTGACTCCAAGCCTTGAACAATACTATTCGCATCACTTGCAACAGCCATCTTTTCATTACATGAATAGTAGAGACGTGTATCCATCAAGCACCGAGATGAAGTACGTAGACCACCATGATATATTGAGCAAAATGCAATGGAAATTCCACGTCTAATATCCATGATCTTAAAACTATTTTCCATTCAATGCTTAGTAGACTACTAATTTCAATCATATGCAGAAGCACATGACTTCCGAAAATACCTTCAAGGGCGGATCTAGCTACTACGTTTAATCTAGTGAAATCAACATTAAACATGAGCTATAATATTAATATTTCATGTATGATAGAAGTAGTGAAGTTAATTTAGATAAACAACCAGCATCTAGGAGTGCTGGTTTTCACCATCATATACTGTGCAAAGTCTTTATATGTTTAATATTTAAACAACCAAAAAGGACATGTAAAGAAGCTCAGAAAAGGATGTATCGCCAAAATCCACTACTAATTCCTTTAATGCCAACTAGTTAAATTAACATGGGGCATGCAATCTCAGTATTTGATAATACCTCCACTGAGATGCACACGGTCCTTTAATTAAACATGTTAAACAATGTCTACAACAATGCTCTCCCTAAAACCTTCAAACTACAAAGCATCTAAACCCATACCGACAGCATCGTGGGTCCCCACTTAAAATTAATCCAGACCCCGCATGACGTAAGTATGAAAAGAATCTCTTAGAATCTTTTCAAAGAATGTATTCTCTAATGTCGACTTCATTAAAGAATGTAGGCAAACTAGTTGAGACAAAACACCTACAATATTTTAACATTATACTGTTGATAGGATATACAATAACTTAATCCATTATCAATCATACTACTATTATTCTACTTAATGAACTCTGGTATCAACTGCCTCCTAAAAGAACATAGGTGCCAACTCCTTCACTCTGAATCCTGACTCGCAGTCTAAGTCAAATTTGGATATTCTTATAGCTCTTGGTTACCTAAACTACATTGTTATAGCCAAAAAATTTCTACTCTCATTTCACAAATCATGATACTTATAAAATCCATTGATGGAAAATTGTGGTCCCAATCACTTTAGAAACATCAGAAAATAGTACTAACCAGTTAGACATTCATTACATGTTTACATAAAACTTGCATCTTACAAAGAACTAAGTTCTCCAAACTGATGGCTGAAATCAACAATACCCTCACACTAATGAAGAGCATATGCAATCACATGAATGAGAAGCACAGAACTCAAATCATCCCAACAACAGCAACATAAACTTCAATTCAATCAAACCCTAAGTACAGACCAAACCCAGGAAAAATGGGACCCAAAAAAAAAAAAATTTAAACAACTCACCAGTGGCCTTTTGGGAGTCTCCTGAGCAGAAGAAGAATGCTGGGTCCCACTTCGAGAAGGACCCATGAAAGTAGCTGAAGGAGGAGGAGGGCATTGATCTTTCTCCTTTGCTTCTCTGAGTAATTTCTTCCAAGAAACAATGGTGGTCTGACCAGGTATAAGTTCAACATAGAATCTCTGCCTCTGGCTTGATGATGATGATGATGATGGTGATGAACCCACTTTACCACCACCATTTTCTTCAGCACCCATTGTTGGTAAACTCAAAGAGAGAGAAAATGTGATTATATTTAGGGCACCCAAAAGATGAGATAAATACACATTTGAGTAGAATTCACCAACCCAGATGGTGAGCAAAATGGGCAAATTTGTTTCTGGGTCTGATGCCAAATTAAGGAGGATATCAAGCTAACAAAATCTGGGCAGATATGAGAGGATGTGAAAGGTTTTAATGCAGAAAAACATTGAATCTGGATTTGGTTGGGGTTTTGTTTAGGGGTTAGTGGTAGAACTCCACCTGTTGGGAGATTGAATCGGTTGCCCCTTTGGAGGATGGACGTGTGTCTGATCATTTGGTCCTTTGATTTTCGAAAATTTGTGGAACACTGTTTGATTTCTTTCTATAAGTACTAAAAGTGATTACCAAAGTTGGTGGAAGCTATGCATGGTATCAAATCAGAGTGGATTGCCTTCAAAAATTAGTACTGTATGAAGTAAGGTTGACACTTCGATTATCCATTCGGTCTATAGTTTAGTTCAGCTTAATTTAATTCACTTGTTTAGTTAACTTCGTTCGGTTTTCTACAAACTCTATTATACTATCTTTTTATCTCAATTCAGTTCAGTTCAATTCAATTAAGCTCAAATTATTTTGGTTAAAATGAACTCACCAACACCGTGTAGTATACTCATATAGTAGATAGGTTTTGTTTATTTGCTATCTAACTACGCTAAGGCTTTAAAGTTATAATGTGATCAAGACTTAAGCTCGACTCGTTTACTCTAAAAAAAAAAAAAAAAAAAAAAAGTACACTCCAAATTCAAAATTTTGAAATTTGATCCCCACTTGACTCAAATTCAAATTCAAACAGACAAAAATTGAGCCGAGTTGAACTCAAACTCGACTTGCTCAATTAACACCCTACTTTATAAAACCTCAGGATAAAGAACACTTGATCGAGATTTGAGAACAAGAGAAACTACGAACTTCCTATTTCAGTTGGGGGCGTGCATGATAAATAGTATTGAATAGAGACTTGTTATTTACCACAAGTGTATAGTACTCCATATTTGATATAGGAACAATTGATTAAAAATTGGACCATACCATGAACTTCAACTCTTGTTTGTTTGAACACATACCATCAACTCCTCCCCTCTTGCCAGTTAGAAGGCAAAACATGCTGTCAAGTGGCGGAACCCCCCAAACCTCAGAAACATGAAAGGCTGAACCACTGTTTTACATGTAACATTACATAAGCTTTGTCTAGCGATAAACAAAATTGTGCTGTAATTATATACATATACATCAATACATTGTTCGACATTCCTCTGGAGCATAATACACAGGGTTACAAATCTGTGCAAAGATCTGCCTTGCAGCTGCAAGAAGTGGAGCTCTTCACGTTGCATAAGCTAGAGTGTGTTAGGGCAGAGAGTCTTGATAGTATTAGCCGTGCTATATTCTCAGCTGAAACCGCACCAGTTTCCATTGCACTAGCTGCACTCTCAAACGCATTGACATAATACAAATGCCAATCATCCAATATAAGGGGTGCAAATGACTCTGGAGCCTTGTAGTGAGGATATGCGGCCCAGTCTATCTGAATTGTGTCATTCCTGAAGCTGCATTGACAGCAAAATACGCAATATTAAGATGAGAATGTTGAAACAGTAGAAAGAAAAGGGCTAGAGAAATCACACACAAATGGTCACTACTCAGTACTCACCACCCACCACAAAAAGTAAACCAAAAGTCTCGAAACATATTCTCGCAATAGGTTAACACTACAAAAAGTAAACCACGGATCACATAGACTGATAGTCCTGAAGGAATGCTTTCTCTAGGTTGAGACCGAACTGAACACAGGACAGCCCTCAAAAGGTCAGTGATTCCATCTTTCCGAGCAAGGAACCAGATCATGTCCACCATACGCGCCAGTTCAGATCATCAAACAAAGGGGCATTGATGTCCTATCAAAAGGACTACTCCTCTGCCATAGCAAAAAGGGGGAATTCTTGGCAAAGGAAAAAGCTATGTAGCAAACAGGGTAGAAGACAATGATAGATCATTGGAGCCAACCCAACACTGAGATGAGACTCTACATGGACTGCCTTGGGTTGTCGCATAAACTTAGAGACAAGAAACTGAGAAAGGCCTTGGTCCATTAGAAGACTATACTAATTTACTAACCGGCTATTTCAGAAAACTGCCACTCTAAAACTCAAGAAAGGGACTAAGCACTCAAACAAATCTATGAACTCCTTAGAGTGTAATGTCATAATGTGCATAACTTGTGTTCCTTAAGGAGTTAAAAAAAGGTCACCCTTCTCCCTTCCAATATTCAAGCATAAGTACCTGAACTTTTACCTGAATATTTGATCGAGCAATGCATCATCCATTGGCTTCCGGGAGAACATCTTGTAGGTCATTTCTTCTCCGTGATGTTTCTTTAGAACTGATATACACGAGAAAGGAATGTTGGAATTCTCAAGGGTGCCCACCAGGCCTGGAAGTTGTCTAACTGTCCTCATGCCAAAATATGCCTTCATCATTTGAAATGTCAAAATTTTAGAAAATAATAACGGAAGATGGGGAAGGGGGGCAAAACAAGATGATTCCACATAGGGAGCTTCATAGACCAATAATAACGCCCTACAAAAGTACTCACGGGATTTAACAAGCCCCTAATAAAAGTAGTGTGTGTATGCTGTAGCTTCCTCTCTGGAACTGATATAGGTGGATCAATTCTTACATCCAGTTCATCCAGTGGTGTAGCAAACACCGTCACCTGACACTTATAACTGTTTCCCTTGGTCGAATTAAGCTCATAATGAGTTCCATGGCGGGAAACAGACTGTATTTCCTCTTGCAGGTGGAGTTCAACTTGTGAATTATCAATAAGTCCTGCAGCCATTTGCCAGTTACCACCTTCAACTGCCCATAACCCATCGCCACTGCCTGCCAAAGAAACTGCTCCAGCCAATCCACTCATGTGCACACTTTGACCATAGTTGATTCTTGTAATAACCTGCACCAACATAACCATGAATACTACATATAAATGATATAATTTACATGCGCAAACAAATATGGATCTTGTCAACAGGCTTCTTATCGGTTATCAGACAGTACAGACCCAGCCAGTTCTGATTCCAGACTTGTCTAACATGTTTCAATCTGTCCAGTATCAGTCTTATTTGCTCTAAGCTATCATAACATTGTCCCTTTGTCACACTTTAAATGTCCAACTTTATATTAGAGCATTCTAAAAGAACTATCCACTTTCCTTCCACCAGAAAAGTTTGTCCGCTACTTTCTCCTCCTCCCTTATTTCAAGGCCATTTCTGCATCTCCAATATGAAAGGGAGACATTAGATAGGATGCATAGGACATACTCATAAAACTATAAGCAATACACCCACATGAAGTGACATGGTAAACATATATGGCAAGAAGAGAAAGGAGAAAGGAGAAACAAGAAAATGACACCTAAAGGGTTATAAGTAATGACTTGGAGTCCTTGAAGAAAAAAATTGGTTTACAAGATCAACCAGCATAATGCCATACAAAAGATTAATCGTAAATGCTTGAGAAAAGTTCAAATAAGATCTTACAGTTACGAGCTCCTGTATGAGTAAAGGAGACAACCCAGCATCAACCAACTCCTCTTCCAAGGTTCGACGGGTGAGGTTGTATAGACCTGACCATCGGAGCATATCCTCTACTCTGCCAAAGACAGGCCTGGTATCAAAGCTCTCATAGTACTTCGAGAAACTATTTATCATAGGCTGCACGAAAAAGCTATACCAATTAGGCATGTACCGATCACCTATGCATCTATAAAGTAAATACCCAAACCATCAATCACAAGTTCAACAAGGAATTTCATCAATGTTCAAGCCCCCAAAGAGAAATACATAGATTAGTTTTCATTAATATTTTTTGATGATTTGTAGTACTTTTACTGAGATGCCTAGAGGCTTTGATTTCCCGTATGACTATTGACTACAACTTATATATACATAGGTTAATAGTCCCACATTGACAAAATGTTAGACAGAGCATACATTTAATCTACTGAGGTACACTACCCATTGTTGATTCTTAATTGGGTACAATTGGGTTGGGGTGGGGATGGAACCTCTCATAAGCAATGTTTAGATTGATTGTAATGTATTAAGGGCGTAATGGAGTGCATTGATGGGTAAAATAAGAGGGTGATGGATAGGTGGACGTAGTGGTAAGTGCTAAACTTGGTGGACAAAGAGGAAGTGAAGGAGGAGAAGGGTAGAAGAATCTATTACCCCCATGGTAACTATTACTCTTCTTCCATCCTTCTTTTATCTCCTCTGCCATGTTCTAACACTCACCTTCACCCTCTTATGTTACCCTTTATTTCACTCCATTACACTACACCTAACATATTATCCCCAATCCAAGCATGGCCTTAGACTTATACTGTTATACATACTCTCTTAATTGCGGCCCAATAATGCACTTGAGAAAAATAAGCAAGTGAGTTGCTCACTCCACTCAAAATGGTTTTGGGATGGTCATATATGTGCTCATTTGATTATGACACCATAATACAAAATTTTAACACCTACCCTTCAAAATGAAGCATTACCTAGTACATTAGAGATAATTTCCCAATCAACAATGTAAAGTCAAATTTTCCTTAGTATTAGTTCCTAAACAGAAACTTAAAGGCAAATCAAAGATAAGCAATATATTTCCATTCAGGAAGCTAACAAAGCAAAAGATAACAACAAAGATCTTAATCAACAAATAACAGAGCAAAATCAGATGACTCAGAATCATCAGTATGTAAACCAAATTCAGCTATCAAGTTCCAATGCATGTAGTTCTGTTGACCAATTTTGACTTTCTCAATCAAGCAAATTCAACAACATCAGAGAGAAAAAGAGAGTACCTCAACAAAGCTTTGCATCCGAAACAACGAAGACCTATATCGCCAGAACAGCTTAGCGCCATTAATCAACGAAACAATCTTCTTCAACAACGGGAGCTTAAAATCAACACTCAATGTCTTAAACACAAACCGCTCCCCATCCCAAATCCCTAGCGAATTATCATCATCATCATCATCAACTCTCCTCTTCAAATTCAACAATCTCGTGAAATTCGAGAGGTGGTGATTCTTAGGGTGGATGATCGAGGCACCAGCTTCAAAGATCTCGTTGTCAATAGTAACGGTAGCCATACGGCCTCCGACGACGGCATTTCGCTCGAAGATACGGATGGTTCCGATCACCGGAGGGGAATCCTCCGGCGAGTACTTGCGGAGGAAATGGGCCACCGATGAGCCGGAGATTCCGCTTCCGATGATGCAGACAGTGGCTGGCGGAGGCGGTGGGGGTGGGGTGGAGGAGAGAGAGAGGGAGGAGAGAGAAAGTAAGAGGAGAGAGAGAAGACATGGAAGCTGTAATGGTGGTGGTACCATGGTGGACTGGTTGCTGACTGCTGATTCAATAGCTTGTTTTGGATTTCGATGGGGGATGTAGCTTATGCTGATGAGCTCTCAGCTCTTTTCGCAAGTTGGTGAAAAGTCACCCTAAAGTCACGATAGTAACAGTAAGTCACCTTAGTAAAGTATAAAAGTCACCCTAAAATCACAATATTAACACTAAAGTCACCTTAGTAAAGTTTAAAAGTCAACCTTCATATTTTTTTTTTTTTCCGACAACAAAACCCTTCATATCTTTCTGCTATTTTATAAGACCTATATTAGCAAAATTGATTAAATTAAGATTAGATCTCAAGTTTTGGAAAAGAAGACAACCAAAATGGTATACTAACCTACTACTTGAACTCAAGAAATAAAGTTCATAGTATGAGTAAGAAAAGTCATCTCTTTTGTTCAAAAAAAGTCACCCCACTTCGAGAGGGAAAAAAACAAAAGAATCGTTATTCAGAAAAGTTACTCTTGATTAAATCTAACTCTTAGTTAGAATAACACCCTCATATACAAGGAAAAAATTACATCCGTTGTCTTTTTAAGATAAGTCACCCATGTTTTCAAGTAAAGTCACCCCTAGTTTATTAGTGGATCAAGTCTATATAAGACAATAAACTTTGTCTTTACATTTGCTTTTATTTGTTGTTTTCGTCATAAGGACACCCACATTACATGAGTACAAGGATCAAAACCAAATCCTAGAGCAACAAGACTTATCAAACATATTAGCCTTGAAGTCATCATCATAAGATCTAAGTATACATTTTCTGATCCACAAGTAGCAGAAACAAATAACCTTGCATGACAGTAATACAAATTAACTTCCACCATTTTAGATGGCATATCGTACGATACAACACTCTTACATAACAAGTAGATAGTGTTTAACGATTACAGTTGTGTATGTATACTTGAAGCTCTTCCTCAAGGTTACCTCAACCTTACGATACAAATGTGCAAGTAAATTTCTTGAATAATTATGAGAAGAAACGGAAAGCAAACATCAACAGCAGCTGGCAGTCTCAAGGCTTCCAACATGTATAGGGCCAAACGCCAAAGCAACTGGCTGTATAACTTATTTTCTGTAGTCTGTACACAGTTTCCGCTACATCCTATTAATGGTTTCACCTGTCAGTGAAGAAAACGAGGGAAAGATATCAATTAAGTGAGATGAGGTCTAGCAGAAAATGGGAACATAATACATTTTTAAAATTTAAAAGCACGTCAACATTGCATAGAATGAGGCCAAACCAAGCAGCACATACAGTAACTCGACTTCATAAGTAATACTTAGAACGGATGAGAAGCCACAAGTACAGAATCAATCTAGACAACTTAAGAGCTTTTTACTAACAAACCAACCACTTTGACGAGAGCAGATAGTTTGTGTTATGTTTCCTGAATGGCTAACAAAAGCACGCTTATTCAGTGTCTTACTGCCTTGTTTATTGAATAAAGCTACTGCTCAAAATTATCAACCTAGTGGCCTTACAGAAGGTGCCTTTCTAGTGCAAGGTATAGGGGGGCATATGCACAGAAGGCAGAACCAACCCTTAAGAGCAGAGACGTAAGCTAATAATGATCCTGCCTAGTAGCAACTCTAGGAAAGGATGAAATTCTAGTTTGTAATCTGTACAAAAGAAGGCTGAAGTTTGTTGGATGGGAGTAAGTTCCTTTTTCCTTTTGGTTTTGGTAGAATTATCTCTATTTTGCTCCATTTCTGTAATTCTGTTACTGTCAAGAAACATGATTAGTATGGTTTTAAACCATGTTCCGGGGTGGGTTTG
>BSSO01000234.1:0-39944 GCA_030267885.1 Mesembryanthemum crystallinum
TACCTTAACAAAACTCCCAAAATCAAGTCCCCTACTTACCTTAACATAACTATATTTTTCTCATATTCTCCCTTATTTACCCCCCCACTATCCCTTACATACAATAAAAAATTATGCTTTCTCTCTCCATTCACTCTCTCTCTTCACATTATTTTAATGTTTCTCACACCCACTACCCATTAGTTTAATGTTTATCAACTAAGGGTAAAATAGTCCAAATACACCCTCCTTAATTCTTGTGTGAATAGTGCAATGTTAAGGAAAGTGAGCGGACGGAGGTATACAACACTTACTCGAACATGATTAGATGCAGTATGGACTAAATTAGATTGAAATAGCCTAACAACAAATACCATGAACACTCTGCGATTTAATTCAACTGATTTTTAAGATGTGTTTAATTCGTCTGAAAATATCTGAGTTGAACGACCTGAACTGAATTGAATTGAGTGAATAGTAATATGTGAGAGATAAAGTGTATGGTTTGAACCGAACAACCTAAAATAAATTTAACAAGATGAAATAAACGCACCCAAATATTATTCTATACATATACATAATGGAGTATTACTTTATTAAATGAGCTTGTTTGGCATAAGATGTACTCCCTCCATTCTCTGCATGTGAATTGCGGAAAACAAAACGTAACCTATTTTAGAGAACAGTGGGAGTACTGTTTCAACCAAGACAATTGATGAGACCTAGGGAAGGTATTGAAGTGGACTTGTAAACACTCGTGAATAAATGGGGCCCAGCTGAGGAGAAGGAACCTTTTAGTGGGCCCTTGTTTGTCCACTTGAGAGTTGGACCCTCAACTCAAGTACTGCTTTTAGTATTTAGGAGTCACTGACTTGATACTACTCGACGTCCACCTGTATTTGAATACCACGCGTAATGCTTCGCATTGGGGATTCCTTTCTTATTATGGTAATTGCTAACTAGAAAAATGGAGCCAGTATTATTTAGAATTTTTTTTAATCTAATTTAACATCATTTCTTCATTGTTGATTTTTGTTGAAAAAAAAAATAAAAAAATTAAGGTGTATTTTATTTTGTGGATTTATGTTAATTAATTTAGTTCAATTCATTTCAACATGTTCAATTCAATTAAAATGGTTTCAAAATACCAACTTTTGATGTTAGTTATGATCATTATAACTTATTTTAAATATTTAAAAAGATGCCAGCTTGATGAAAATGGATTATTCCCAATCTTTTTTCAAACAACTACTAATATCAGCTCGTTTAAGCAATAAATATAACTAGCTAATAGCTACCAATTATGAGTATTAACTAACAATCAATAATCATTGTCACTAGTTAGTACTAGTATTTGCTATTAAGGGCATAATAGAAGATGGTCATACATGAATGACATGGGGCTTAGGGGAAGAGAGAGAAAACACTATGGTGACTGGTGATGGATTGGATCATTGGGCCTAGAGCAGTTAAGATTGATACAAAAACTGGTCCCATTAAGTTTGGCTTTGCTACCCTAAATTAGCATCTAAGATGAAAAATACAGTCTTTACAAATTCATTATTGAGTTGATTTAGCTTTCCTTTGAAAGAAGGGGGAGGATTTCATTTTCATGCTCAAAAGGTTGACAATGACCTAAGTGCCTTTGTTGGCCCACTGGACTCATTAAGTGGACACGGCATCCACCACATGCGTGCCTTTCCCTCGTTTTCCTTTTGACATTATAGTTCTAGACTTTTTCTTCTTTTATTTTTTTCAAAAAAAAAAAAAAAAAGCAGTAAAGAACGATCATTCTTCTACCAATCTACCCAATGCATCAGACCGGACACTTGGAAGAAGGAGAAAGGAATAAAGGGTAGGAAAATACTTCTTCACGAGTGTCTCTTGAGAGATTCATACTTCTTCTACCAATCTACCCACTGCATCTGACCGGACACTTGGGAAGAAGGAGAAAGGAATAAAGGATAGAGAAATACTTCTTCATGAGTGTCACTCGAGAGATTCATACTTGGGTGAGGTGGAACTTTAACTTCTTTTCCAAAAGAGAACCATTTAACTAAAGACATGTATGAGACAAATTGCAAATTAGACAAGCGCTAATATAGAAATCGTTTTATCACTCTCTTGCAGTCTTGTGATAAAATTAGCAACCAGTGGAGATGACTCGTGTTTTATTCCCTTTATTGGGGTTCATAAGAGCCACAAACCGTATACAATATATGTTCAATCTTTGAGAAAAGACAAATGAGAATTGATCTAATATACCCAACACCTCACTTTTAACCATTAAGATTCAAACTCTGAAACGCTATTTGAGTATTACCGCATATTCACTGAAACATCTTAGAACCACATACCGTCTTGAGATTACCAAATAAATAGGGGTTCCACCACTCTACCACTCCTCCAAAACCTTTAAGGTAAACACTTACATGAACTTGGTGTACTCAAAAATCACCTTCTTCGGAAGAAAATAACATGATTTCCGAAACAAAGTCACCCCTAATCAAAGCTTCTCGAAAAAGCTACTGTTATTGTGAACAGAAGTCAATCCTATTGCGAAGAAAAGTCACTCTAGTATTTCCTATACAAAAGTTACCCAACCTCAAACACTAGCCTAAAAATAACCTAATTGAAGTAAGAATTTAGAAACAGCAGATTTCATTGTCAAAGATAGTAAAAAGGGGATCAATCAAGAAAAAGTGGGCAAAAAGAGAAGATCTTTTGAGCAGTACCCAAAATCTAAATTTTGCCCACCAAGTGTTTTCTCACCGGACAAACAAACATTACCTCCACTGCAACAGCAACAGCAACAGCAACAGCAACCCCCAACAACAACAACAACAACAGCAAAACCACCTTCATCCAATCACAAATTCTCTCCTCCCAAATAAATTAAACCAAATTCATCCCATTTCTCCCAAAATCCTCAAAAACTTTATATACCCAAAAAAACCCAAAAAAGAAAAAAGAAAAAAGAAAAAAGAAAAAAGAAAAAGAAATTGTTGTTGTTGTTGTTTGTTGTTTGTTGCCGGCGGTGATGCCGACGCCGGTGGCGACGGCTCGGCAATGTCTAACAGAGGAAGCAGCAAGAGCTTTAGACGACGCCGTATCAGTAGCAAAACGCAGAAACCACGCTCAAACGACGTCGCTTCACGCCGTATCAGCTTTACTATCACCATCTTTCTCTCTCCTCCGAGACTCCCTCACTCGCTCCCGTTCCTCACCCTACTCTCCTCGTCTTCAACTCCGAGCTCTCGATCTTTGCGTCAGTGTCTCTCTTGATCGCCTCCCTTCTTCGAAATCCCAAAATGACGATTTTGCCCCTCCAGTTTCCAACTCTCTAATGGCGGCTATAAAACGGTCGCAGGCGAACCAGAGGAGACAACCCGATATGTATCATTTGAACCAGATTACGATTAGTAGTGCGAGTAATAGTAATAATCCCATCTCGATTTCGTCGATTAAGGTGGAGTTGAAGCATTTTGTGTTGTCGATTTTGGATGACCCGATTGTTAGTCGGGTTTTCGGGGATGCCGGGTTTCGGAGCTCCGATGTTAAGATGGCTATTGTTCATCCACCGATGCCTTCGCCGGGCCGGTGGGCTTCGGCCCGTTGCCCGCCGCTTTTTCTCTGTAATTTGATGGATTTTCAGGGTTTTGGTGGCGGCGGCGGCGGCGGTGGTGGTGGTGGGGATGAGAATTGTAGGAGGATTGGGGAGGTGATGGTGAAGAGGAGAGAGAAAAACCCTTTGCTTGTTGGGGTTTGTGCTAAAGATGCACTTTTTAGCTTCAAGGAGTGTTTGGAGAAGGGGAGTTTTAGTGGGTTTCCTAGTGAGATTCATGGGTTGAAGCTTGTTTGTTTGGAGATGGAGATTGGGGGGTTTTTGAGAAGGAGAGAGAAAGAGGGGTTGGATTTGAAGCTCAAGGAATTGGGTTTAATGGTGGAAAATTGTGATTCTGGGCCTGGGGTGGTTGTTAATTTGGGGGAATTGAAGGTTTTAGTGGATGAAAATGGTGATGATTGTGTGAAGGAGTTGGTGGTGAAATTGAGTGGGTTGGTTGAGCTTTATGGGAAGAAGCTATGGCTGATTGGAGCTGTTGCTAATTCTGAAACATACTCTAATTTTGTGGGTAGATTTCCATCTGTTGAGAAAGATTGGGATCTTCAACCTCTGCCAATTACTTCTTCTAGATCTTCAATTGATGCATTGGGTTCTAAATCCAGGTGGGTTTCTTTATTTATTCATTCATCTTATGTTGTTGGTATTTGTAGTATAATTCTGGGTTTTCTTTTTATATTCATAATCTGACACCATATATAGTCATTTATATGTGATTTATTTTATGTGTTCTAGGCTCTCTCTGGATTGGTGTTTTTGTTATGTACTCTAGTATAGTATTATATCATGTTTGTCTCATTTTCTTTTTCTGGACTGCATGTTGTCACATGCTGTTAATGCAAAATGACTGGAATAAAAAAAAAACTAGAATGTCGGATGAATAAATCTTCAATTTTATTTGTATATGTTTGAATTAATGATCTGGAGCAATCACAAAGACAAGACTGGCCAAGTTTATAATATCATTGTTGTGCAACATGAAGTAGGAGTTCTGGTAGCTGATAAAAAATGATAACCAAGCATGTAATACTATTATGAAGCTCTTAGTCTCAGGGTTTTGTGCTCTCTGCTCATGTCTATCTACTCTATTGGAACTCCTGTCTTAGTAGTACTAAGAGCTGCGACTGAGTTTCTCGCTTCAAAGCTTTATGCTTTCGAGTTCTTGGATCAGTTTTATTATCTTACTGCCACCAAAAGATGCATTACATGGATCCAGTAGCACTCTGGTATGCTACTGCTAGACAGAGTTCCTTGCACTGGAGATTTATACTTCTTGAGTGTTTAGATCAGCCGGATCTGCGTTCCTGTCAATGATGCATAAATGTATCATATAACACTCAGGTGTGCTGCTGATGGACTGTGTCCCTCGTTTTTAAGTTTATACTTTTTAATTTTAAGATCAGTCTGATCATCTTATTGCTGTCAATGATGCATATATGTATATGATTACTGTGCCAAATTATAGCAGCAAATTGTGTGCAGACTTTAGCTTCTGACTCTTGTGTCCATTGAATCTGACAGTTGCATCTGCCTGATATACTTACAGCTTGATGGGGTCTTTTGTTCCCTTTGGAGGTTTCTTTCCTACACCATCCGACCTCAGACCTCCATTAACCGCCATGAAACAACCCTTCACTCGTTGTGGTTCATGCAACGAGAAGTATGAACAGGAGCTTTGTGCTATGTTGAGAGAAGGATCATCTGTTTCAGTTGCTGATCAGCAGTCTGCAAATTTGCCATCCTGGTTACAGAGAACTGAATCTAACCTGAGCAAGGGAGGAGATGTGACAACACAGGTGCGTAACTCCTTTCTGAGCACAGCTCTCTGGTTATTTGCAAAGTGTTTTAACTCGTAATTATTATGTACTTACTTTTTGATATTGGATACCGAATGGTGGTAAAAGTTTTATAATTATCTGCTCACTCCATTCAGTGCAGGTCAAGGATTTGAAAACAGCATCAAATGAAAAAATTTCAGGACTACAAAAGAAATGGGATGACCATTGTTGGCATCTTCACCAAAGCCTCACATTTCCTGCACCTGGGACGTCTATAGCTAGGCCACAATTACCTTACAATCTGGGTTTACAGTTTGTCTCCGATAAGCAGGGCAGCAGCAGGAGCAGCAGTGGAGATTCTTCTCTGAATGAGGGAATCTGCTCAAATTCTAGTTCGGGCATGCAGGTTATGGCTCGGAACATACCTCCCCAGCAGAAGGTTATGACAGTTGATTTCCCAAAAAGAGCATTAGAAATATCAGAGTGCCATTCATCTCTGAGAGAGAGCTCAGCTTCTGTGGCATTTCCAATTCGCAATCTAACCTTGCCTTCAGATCATAAACCGCCACCATCTATTTGTGTTACTACTGATCTAGGCTTGGGAACGATTTATGCTTCTAAACACAATGAGTTAAAGAAGCCTTTCTTGCAAGATCATCAAGTAAATTTGCAGCATGTCCCGGACTCCATTTCCACTAATCGAGGTAACATTAGTGAGAAAGATTCAAGACAAATTGTCCAATCTATTTTCTCTGATGGTCCTGGCTTAAGAGTGGGATTGGATCCTGGTGATTACAAGCCTCTTCTCAGAAAATTAAATGAGGCAGTTTCATGGCAAGGCGAAGCAATCAGCAGAATTAGTCAAATAGTGTCATGTTGTAAAAGTGGTAATGGACGTCAGCGTTCTACAAACATCAGAGGGGGTATTTGGCTCAGCTTTCTTGGGCCGGATAAAATAGGGAAAAGGAGGCTCGCTGAAGCGCTTGCTGATGCTATGTTTGGTAGCAGAGGCCACTTAATTACGGTGGATTTGAGTTCCCAAGATAGTAGCACCAAAGCCAACTCCATTTTTCTTTGTCAGGGATTGCATGGTTTTGACATAAACCTGAGCAGAATAACAGTTGTTGATCATATAGCCCAGGAGCTGTGCAAGAAGCCACAATCTATTGTCTTCCTCGAGAATGTAGATGAAGCAGATCCATTGGTGCAGAACAGCTTATCCCGTGCAGTTCAAACGGGTAGATTTCAAGATTCACGTGGGAGAGAAATCAACATTAGCAATGTGATCTTTGTTGCAACTTCTAGTATGTCCCAGGATGATAAAAATCTATCTCCTAGGAAAGAATTCATCAAATTTTCAGAGGAGAAGGTTCTAGAAGCCAAAAATTGGGAGATGCAGATAGTTATCAAAAATGTCTCAGGAGATGCTAGTACAAGTAACGAGACAAGGGTGTCGCTTGTATCTCCAAAATCTTCCTCAGAGCAAGGAACTCGATTGAAGCGCAAATTCTCAGACATCAGTGAAATGTCGAGCAAGTCACCAAAAAACTCTCTCGACTTGAACCTACCACTGGACGAGGCAGAAGAGTCCAATGAGACAAATAGCTGCAACAGCAACTTTCTCTCTGATGGCTCAAGAGCTTGGCTGGAAGATTTTCTTAGCCAATCAGACGGAAATGTGGTGTTCAAGCCCTTTGATTTTGACGCGCTTGCTGATAAATTGTTGAGGAAGATACGCTTGAAATTCGAGGAGATGTTAAGGGGAGAGAAAAGGTCACTAGAGATCGATCATGAAGTAATGGTACAAATTCTAGCAGCTGCATGGTCATCAGACAACAAAACAGCAGTTGAGGATTGGATTACACAAGTTCTCGGTGCAAGTTTTGCTGAGGCGCTAGAGAGGTATCGTCTCAATGCTTCATCTGTTGTCAGATTAGGCTCATCTGAAGGTGTTCCTGTCAAAGAATGGACATCTAGCATTTGCCTTCCTAAATCTATCAATCTTATTATCTGATTTTTCTCCCCATTTCTTAGGTATTGTATAACTTAATGACTATATAGTAGTATAATGGTAGGCCCTTAGCCCCAAATCTGCATTGTTTTGGGTTAGTTGATCCAGTATATATATTTTTCTGGGTCTTTTTGGTATATAAATTGTATGTGCTGTACTTTTGACCACAGTTTAGAAAATGTATAAAGCTGTGTTTAGTCGTAGTCGATGTACATTTTGTTTTGCCTCTTCAAGGTTTCATCTGGTGCAGTTTTTGTTTTAGTATTAGCTTATTATGAGGCCATTGAATATATATATATATATATCCAAAACTGGACCACTGGAATTTGGAATTTGGATTTTGGATTTTGAGCACATTTTTTTGACATACCTTATGCTTCTGTTCTTTAAGATATGGTTGTTATCCTGAGGATAAGCAGGAATTATTCAAGGTATGATACTGACTTCAAGGGCTGATAATCACTGGCTCTGCACAATGGTGGGCCTTTAAAACTTTGTGATCAACTCTTGTATCAAGAGTCACTCCAAAATGTCTTGAGTCTTACCCATAGTGTAAATCAAAATAAATACTACTCCCCCGTTCATTAATGAAGGATACTCGACACTATTCATCTCTTCATTTTGGAGGGAGATAAAGTTACCCAAATACCTTTAAAAAAGATAATTGTGACACTTTATACATGAAGGATATGCAAATGGATACTTTTGTCAAATTTGAGGATTTTACTGTCCAAAAATATGAAGTGTAGCCTTGAGTCAAAAACGGCTCAAAAAGTCAAGCGTAACCTTCATTAGTGAACGGAGGGACTAGTAATATCTTTAATAATTAAAAAAAAAAAAAAAGAAGTTACTATATTGTTAGTTCAAATCACACGGCAAATGGTTAGTTGTCTTATACGGAGCATTCGAATATTTATAATAGTGGATAAGTTTAAATTTATACTTTTTTAGGGATCTTATGTGTGTAAAATAAGATGAAGAACTTGAATATCTTTCTTCATGCCCCATTGATTACGACAACACTACATGAATATATCCAATGTCTATTTACGGTGCATAGCACAAGCGTATTTGATTTTGGTAAGGAGAAACTTCATTCTTTCTTAAAGAGTAGCTAAAGGCACATCTGCTCTCAAAGCATGGTCCTGAGTATTACACAAATTTGTAGGTGCTCCCTACAATGCTTGAACCCTTGTTGTGCAAATTATAATAGGATAATTATTGTCCAACTATCAATCTTTCATTGAACATAAAGTCTTGCATAAAGTATTGGCCTTTGTGCCACCCTTGGACCCAAAAAAAAAAGTCTTGCATAAAGATGCACCAAGTACGAGTCAAGTTAATGATATGAAGACGTCATTCCAAAATAAACGGAAGTCAATACGAAAATCACCCTTTAAAAGCGCAAGAGTCGTCCTTAAAGAGTTAATCCATACTATGGCCAAATCTATGACTCTCAATNTATACCCAGTACTTGTCATGTTTTATCCAGAAAGATACACTCTCTCAACCCAATCCGTAAAAAAATCTGGCCCATCTTGAATCAAAAATCGAAGCAAATTCTCACTGGGAATTAAATGGGCCAGCTGGTCCAGTAGCAAACACTTTTCTCGATAATACTACTAGAGTACTACTATTACTCTATTAAACTGGTTAATTTAATGGAGTACAACTGTATTAACGCCAGGAAATTCAACACTTGAAAAGATGGATTTACTATTTATTAATAGAATAACGCAATATCTTGAACTGTTATGGACCATGTGATACAGAATTAATACATACTATTTCAACCTATAATGAAATTGTTAGTATGTGCTTTCGTGGGATGTACGGGTTAATTACAGTTGGTTGAGTATTTTGAACTAAAGTTATATAATACGACAATTTGATAATTGTATAGTCTTAAACTGAGAAACATGATTCTTAAACGTTCTATAATCACGAAGTGTTTAAAATCAAAAGGGTGAATAATTTAAATAGTTTTTTAAAAGTGTTCTAAGACTCTACTTGAATTTTGCGTTATTGTAATTCAATACTCCCTCTGTTTAGGAAGGTGAATTTTGGACAGAGGGAGTACATGATATCTACTAGTCACATATTGAATAACCATTAATAATGCAACTTAATACATAGGCAGCATCAAGTGCATCAGATGAGCAAATGGAATAATGTTTTTTTTCCTCCTTTTAAAGAAGGGAAGGTGCTTGCATTTTAATATATTTATTTTATTATTTATATTTATATAGATATAGATTACTATCAAAATGGCTTAAATATAAATGGGTCTCATATAATATGGTCCATGAGCATTCAAAATCTAGTATTACTCTGTTAATGACACCATTGATTTACACATCTGATAAAGTAAAGACAAAAGGTTCACAAATCAATTTGATAACCTAACTATTACTTAGGGCATCCTCATTAAAGCTTTTTGAGGGAGATTTTTACTGACAAGAAACCTCAAAGCTTCAATGGGGAAGGAGTTTTTGGAGCAAACATTAAAGCTTCTGATCTTCTGCTAGAAGCGGTTGCTTGAGCAAAAATAACATAAAATAAAGGAAAACTGAAATCCCACCCTATTAAGCAGAATTAAAAGCCCACCCCACCCAAAAAAAAAAAACGTAAATTAAAAGTTGAAAAATGGGTTCTTTCAATGGGGATAAGGGATTTATATGAGGTTTGTGAATGAGAGGTTTGTGTAATGGTGCGGTGGCATGACAAAAACCTTGTACTTCGAGTTTTGGCTCAATCAGAATGCCCTTAGACAAATATGGCTTTCATTCATTGGACTGCCAGCCCAGCCCCTTATTTCTTTGATGTTTCTCGTTCAAATATCAACATCATTTGAATAGAGTATTGACTTGGAAATTAATAGAGACATTCAAAAAGTAACTTGATTTTCTTAGAATGACAAGCAATTCGACCATGAATCTAAATATTCAACTTTTATATAACACTTGGGCCATGTTAGTAACCATTCAAGTCAATTTTGTAACTTACTTTTGTAACCCATGCTCATATTACTACTTATTCAATTTTTAGTTTTGTGCAATTTAATAAGAGCATTATTTAGTTGAAATGAAGAGATTTATAAATCAACTTAGAAGAAGTGTAATAAAGTTGAATACTAGATGGTAGAGAAGCCAGAATAATAGCCAAGGGGTTTTGAATATGGATGTGTGCTAAAGCTTGTCTAAACTTATACTCCCTCCGTTCTTAAATCTAAGTTACGCTTTGTTTTGAGAACGGAGGGAGTACAATATATCTATTTAACTTCAACTTCTTCTCAACTTGGTCTTTTTTACTTCACAGTTTGTTCTGCTTCAATATTTTAGAACGTAGCTTGCTATGTATGAAACGCAGTACAAAGCGTGACTTGAGAATTGTAGGCCTTTTTGTGCTGGTTTAATTACACCTCTATTGATCGACCTCTAATTTTACTGTCTTCAATTTTTATGATGAAACGACCAGTATAATATGCTTTTAGTATTCACTTTCAATTTCTAAAGTAATCAAAATTTTGCCGATCAAATTTTAGAATAGTGATTAAGATTGAGATCTTAAGGTACTTAAGTCTCATGTTCGATCCCCTCTCTACGTTCTAAACGTTCTAAATAAATTTCATGTATTGACATTTGCGTCTCCCTTGGACCGAAAAAGCTATTAAGATTTTTCGAACTCCGATGGTAACAGTGAAACGTGGCAAGCTGCATATGAGCAAGACCACACGCACGGTGCCAACAGTGGCAATGGTTTTCACAAGTTTATGACAACGATAGATGCAAATAATCTTTCCCAGAAACACGGAACTACAAACAAATAATTAAACAGCAAAAGAATTCTGATAGTTGCATAACTTGCATTTATCCTGCCAATGCCATGCCAATTCATGATCATAGAAAGAGGTCCTGGAAAATGATTGTTTTGTTTCAACTACTCCGTATATATCCTGTTCTCATCATATGGAGACGTGAATTTGATAAACATAGATTTCGCTTCATTACTTGATACATACTTTTAATGTTTCAAAATCTATTATAAAGACATTACTAATGTAGAGTAATTGATACTCCCTCCGTTGCTGAATGGAAGTTACGATTGACTTTTTGAACCGTTTTTGACTCAAGGCTACACTTCATATTTTTGGACAATAAAATCTCTAAATTTGACAAAAATGTCCACTTGCATACCTTTCATGTATAAAGTGTCACAATTATCTTTTTTAAGGGTATTTGGGTAATTTTATCTCCCTCCAAAGTGGGGAGATGAATAGTGTCATGTAACATTCATTTGAGAACGGAGGGAGTATTTGATGCCTTGGATATTTGATACTAAAGTCTTGTTTGAAGAATTTGGGCTTAACTAAGACTTCCATTGGTATATGAGCCTCTAACAATCATTAAGAATACATAGGAGTAGATTTTTGAGGTAAAAGCAACAAACCTTTTCACTGTAATCAGGACTAATTCAACTTTTACTAGCTAATTAATTGTTGTGTTTTTCTTTCTTTTTTCTTCTTTGGTCCATAATTGGCATGATGCTTGCCTATTATATAAAACACAAAGATACATCAAGATGAAGGGAAGGAATTTAATTACAGATCTAATTATTCATGACTTTAGTTTTACAAAGTCAAGATTCTATGGGCATAATTTTGATAGTAATTAATTGCAATGAGGATTGAATTAATAAAAGAATAGTAGCGACAAAGATTATAGTCCATCAAGAGTCTTAGAAAACATTATCCATGATCAATAATAAAGGGAAAAAAATGTTAATGCCTCTCTCTATCGTGATGCTCTTTTCCATTAAATAGCAATGTATTTTCTTGAAAGGAAAGAATGAGACAATGAGACGCTCGCAAAACCCTAACATTGAATTTTAATAGAAATGTCTCATTTTCATTTCAACCTTTCCGAGAAGATGTGGAGTGATTTTCACTATTTCGCATTTTCGTAGGTTAGCTCTACTTCTCATCAGCAAAATTTCTTTAAACTAAAAAGAAAAAAAAAATAAAATAAAAACTAGAATGCCTCCTTTAATGACTACCCAGTACCATTTTTTTTTGTTATTTAGTCAATTTGGTAATGTGTGATCAAGTCACTTGGGGGTCCCTCAAAATGGGACAATAATCTTATCTTTCTTTGTAGTACTATAACTAGAAAATATTGTGTTTGTGGCGATAATATATACCCTATGGTCTTCGTTTGTTCATTTTCAATTGTTTTTCTTTAGTACTATGTATGTAATTTATTAATGAATGTCGAGAATGACCATTCAAACCCATAGACTTGTCTTTGGTTGAAACCTTTGCCAGATTAATAAGTCCTCACCTATGAGTTGCAATAAGAACCGTTCAATTTACTTGACTGTATAATATGCAGTCAATTCTAATCTAAAATTCAAGAGGTGTTTGGGTCACTGTTAAACAAGTAAATAGTTTATGCATCAGGTCATGCTGGGGACGGAGCACCTATAGGCCTTGTACGATTTTTTTTGTGAAATACTAGAGGCAGTGTGTTAAGATGTGCCATTTAGCCACTCCCAAAAAGAAAGGAAGTTTCTCTTTGCCGACACAAAAAGGGGGGGAAAAATGGTAGCATGACAGCCAATAATGTTGATCTCAAGGGGTCCAATGGCAGTGCAACCATTTTATGGATGAAAATATTGCAACGATCATCATTAAGACACTGTTGTTTGTATTTCGTCATTACCACTCTGCAATTTGTTTCTTTATTGTGCAAGTTTAATTTCATCGGTCCGTTATATTTTGATAGATTAATCAACGAATTTAATTTGGACCTTCAACCTCATGTAATTGCCTCGACTCTAATACCACAGCAAGTTAATATGAAAACCCCTCCATTTTGAGGGGTCGGGTAAACTAATTCATTATTGTTTCGGTTAAAAGACCATTAAAATATAGTGTAGACTCCCACTAAAAAAAAAAAATGTTGTAGATTGGAGCAAAGCTTAGGTTCAATAAATCCGTCCTGATAAATCCAAGAGCCTTCTAGGGAGCACCTACACGAATTTATTCGTGGAATACCCGAGACCGTGCGTTAGGAGGTGCTCTTAAGCCACCAAAAAAAAAAAAAACTAAATCCGTCCTGATAAATCAGTTTAATACTAGTACCTACTAATGAGAGCAGTTTAATGAGTCCAGTTGGATTAGAGAGCGGGCGAGAATTGATGATATCCACTGCACATTATTATATTATTCCAACAAAATATTATTATAGTAATTACAATTGTTTTAATTTATCTCTAAAAATTAGATAAAAGGAATCAATAATGTATGACTATTGTGAACAGGTCCAACTGAAGCAACATATCTTCTCTTTGATGATTTCATTGTGTGCATTAGTATATATTTAACCTTCGCTATCTCAAATCTTCTCAGTTTCTTTATCTTTTTTTTTTTAGGAGGGTATAATATTTGAGTTGAGTATAAAAATGGTGATATGTATAAGTAGTATAACTTAATGTGGGTGGAGCGTACCATATGTGTTCATGCCTCTGCATATATTTTTTTGGTTCACAACCAAGGGTATCCACCGTCGACAACATGCCTCTGCATATATAACTATATGTAGTATTATGTTTAAGTAGAGATTGTAGGGGGAAAGATAAGGATGAATTGTTTTACAAATACGAATGGATAATTTGGTGTGAAATAATCCAAAGTATTGTTGTTGTATGCAAAATAGTACATCTTGGACCATTAGCAAACATAAATTCAAATTATATATAAGTTTGTTCCTAACAATCGAACACCCATTAGATCCCATTAGTGTGCAAGTGTTATGTGACTTTTTACCTTATGTTGTTGGGCTGCTGTGTACATAATAATAGGATAAGTTTTGTGTTAGTGAAAAATAATTTTGAAGGATCGAAGGCGGTTCGGGAAGATTGACAACTTACCTATTAAATAGTCACTACTAAAAGAAGTCAGGCCGTTCGGAACATCTTCCGTAGTCACGATTCACCTTTTGAGTCCCCCTAATCACCACGCACCCCAATGGAGCTAAACTCAACCGGCATCTCAGAACCAAAGGCTATAAGTGGGCAAAAAGGAGTCTCGCAATCTCAAAAATGGAAAAGTGTCATTTTACCACGATATCTCGTCGGGACTCCTATTGGGACGTGGGAGGAGTCCAAGGCTGAAATCCGAGTCCTTAAGAGCCCATATAGGCCATATCCTGGTCACCCATACATGAGGCCCCGCACGCCGAGGTGTAAAGGGAGGTCGTCGCTCAAAACGCCCCCCCGAGTCACAAGTGGGCCTCTTGGGTGCCCCTAAGTCACTACGCACATCATCAGAGTGAAACTCAATAGGCGCCTTGGAGGGCTCAAATCCATGCGCTATAAGTGGGACAAATGGGGTTTCGCAACCTCAAAAATAGGAATGTATCATTTTTCCACGACATCTCATAGGCATTGCTATTGGGAAATGGGAGGAGCCCATGGCAGGAATCTGGGTCCTTAAAGTCTACAGAGGCCCCATACTGGTCACCCATCCACGAGACCCCAAACGCCGAACACGTGGGTGCAAAAGGTGTTAGGGTGCTTGGAACAAACTCCCAAGTCACAAGGAGACCCTCTTGGGTTTTCCCAAGTCACCGCGAACCCTAGTAGGGCCAAACTCAACAGGAGCTTGGGAGTGCTTAGAATCGTGGGTTATGTGGGCAATAAAATAGTGTCTCGAAACTTGAAAAGTCGAAGTGCGTTATTGTTCCACGATATTGTATGGGGAACCCTATACGGAGGTGGGGTGAGTTCAGGGCCTGAATCTGAGTCCCTAAGTGTCCTTGGTGGCCTTATATTGATCACCCATCTACAAGCCCATAAACGTTAAAGTCGTGAGTGTAAAGTTAACTTGCTCGGAGCGAGAACATTGTGACACTAATCTTTCTATGGTTAGGGAAACCCCTTGAACAAAAATAGTAAAAAATGTTACGAAAATTGAAAGTTGAGATATGGCTACAAATAAAGTTAAAAAATATCACATACATAGTTTACAATAGACATCTAGCACTAGGAGTTTTACCAGTTAAGTTAGCTGAACAATATAACTGAACCAAGACAAAGAATAATAAGTTAATGCCTAATAGAATAATGTATGATTAGGTAAAGTTGTCTAAATTGAAAAAGGTGAAGCATGCACCCAAAACATTAGCTAAGGCGGTGGGCATGCTTCAGCCTGATATGGACTACAATGTCTACAAGGGAAGGATTTTACAATTACACAACCAAACCCACATCACCAATTACATTTACAAACCACACACAAACAAATGGGGTTGTTTTCTTTGTTTCAGAAATTATAACAATCCACCTTTTTTTTATAATTTTTTTTTTACTTTAGTACTTACTAAAATATGTAACAATCCAACTTTTTTTTTTTTTTGGTACCCACTAAAATATAAAATAAAATAAAATAAAATAAAAAATAGTATTTCTACGAATGGAAAGGTTGCGGTTGTCAATTTTGACCACAAGTATAATTTTTTTTTTTTAATTTATTTTATCAAAGAATGACTCATTTGGCATTTGAGCTTATTTTAACTCTTTGCTCTTTTTCTACAAAAGAGTGGAGACAATTAAAAAGTGTTTCTTTTAGATAAATTCATTGGCTATTGATGATACATGTGGATCTGGACACCAGACCCAGCCCGCCAGCCCGAACCCGAGCCCGAGCCCGAGCCCGGGCCCGGGCCCGCCCGCCTTTTGATCGACATCCTCATTTTTAATTTTATTGCTTATCTTATGCGGCGCATCGTTCCTGATCGATATCCACGACATAATTTATGGACTTATGTGATATACTACTTGCGTATTACTTCTACATTACTCAAATACTCCATATTGTGACTTGGTGGGATGTTGTCTTTACTTTAGATCTAGTAACTGTTAGTTGTTTTGATAGTTGTACCTGTTTTAGTAGTCGTTATTGGTTAGCTCTAATATTAGTTATTAGTTGAAGTTACAAGATAGGGCAAAATCATGAAAGAAAAAAAATGACACAACTAATATAACAATTATCTTAAAAACTAATCTAAATAGCCTTTCAAAAACAGTAGCTCAATTACTGACTACTTTGAGTACTTACAAACACTCAAAATTGTATCTATAGTTTTTAGACTAAGTCAAATCATTAAACTCTATTGCTGAACACAACTATAAAATCTCAGTTACACTCTGTTTATTTTATCATTTTAATCCTACATTCAATTCAGTTTAGTTCAATCTATAACTTATTTTCTCTCTCACGTGTCACTCTTCATTCATTTTAGTCTTATTTAGTTAAAAATATAACATTCCTTGTGTTACCAATATTTTGTTTAATTATCAAAAGAGTATACTCCCAATATTTGTCAGTGTCACATAGAGCTAGACTTCGATATAATAGTGACTAGGCTACACAACATTTAATCTATTTACACAATGAAACCAATAATATTTCACCACATTGTGCAATCGTTGTAAGGAGAAAGACATGTTTATGCTCTTTTGATGTATACATAATAACTAGGCATCGACTCAGTTATATATGTCAAATGGTTGGATGTTTTATTAGAAACAACATATATTAAAGTTCTAATTAATAGATGGAGTAGCATATGATACTTGAATTTTAGGATTGACCGATTGAGCTAGGTGGCATTTGAACACACAAGCAAGGCTGAATGTGCAAACATAATGATTTTATATGCAGGCTTAATTAGCTTGACATCAGGGATACTCTTTTTAGTGAATTTACTTAATTTAAACCGGTTTTACATCATTTTTATTAGTCTTAGTTGTATATGATCTATCGTGTACTCTTTTTTACATAGTAAACCAAACAAAAATTATATATATATAAAAAAAAAAAAACTAATTTACAGTTGTTTATGGGCGTGGCACAATGCTTATAAAGTCCTTTTATAATTATCATTGTAATGGCTTGGGATACATAACAAGAAAATAGAGTTGGTCTATATCATTTAAATTTGTTGGGCCGAGTGTATGCATCTTTTTTTTAAACCTGAGAGCATTGATGAATCCAAATAGCTTGATCCAAACTTGCTTGCCTGCCGCCTAACAGACAAAGATATAGTATCATCTCCAATCCAACCTGCAAGTGACTGTCCTACAATTGAACAACTATAATTCACCATTATGTGATTCTTTTTGGCCAGATAAAGTTGATGTTCGTTTGGAAGGAGAATTTTATTTCGTCACTATAGTGTATAGGGATAATAATTTTTAAATTGTAAATATAGCACGTTTACTGCTTTTATGAGTGGGTGATAAAAGAAACGAAAAGATAAAATAAGGAAATTTTTTATTTTGATTAGACTTAATTGTAATTTAGGTACCTACCTTTTTAATATTACTCCATCCGTTTCGCAAAAATCTTGTCGCCCAAAGTTTTCAAACTTTGACCATTAATATGTGAAAAAGTATAATGATTTTCAAATTAAAAATAATATTTTTGGATTCATCTTAAATAGTATTTTCAAAGTATCAAATTTTTACAAATTTTGGAGTATATATATAAATACATTTATTCATCGTCAAAGTGCCGTGTTGGAGACCGTGCACAGTTTGGGCGACAAGATTTTTGTGAAACGGATGGAGTATTATTTTGAGTACCTCAAATTTTAAAAACTATTTTTAATTAGGGATGGAGGGAGTATCTCATTTCGGGTGATTTCACTAAAGGCTTAAAAATTCTGTTAACATGTTGACGTGTCATCAATCAAAAAATATTTTGAAAATTCCCAAAAAGTTGTAGGAAATTCTATATAACTAAAAATAAACATTTCATAACTTTTGAAATGTTTTTAGTAGTTATTAGAAAATTTTTAAGACTATTTTTCTTGATGACACATCAGCAATTTAACGAAGTTTTTTAACGCCATTAATGAAATAACCCAAAATGAGAAATTTTTTAAAATTTCAGATACCCAAAACGAGAATATTGAAAAGACATGTATTTAAATTGCAATTAGGTCTAATATCGGATACTCAAAATGAAAATTTTCCATAAAATAATATGGAGAATGAGTTTTATGCTTTCCCTATTCACAGTGAAAAGTAAAACTATAAAACTACCGCCTGTTATCTTATACTATCATCACGGACCAATCGTTTTCATCTGTACTTTGATCGTGACCGTCGATTTCAACTGTAAAATTTGCTAGCTCAACAATAATTCCATCAACTCAAAGTAGGACGGACGGTTAAGATCCATCCACGTCATCACACAAATGCCGAAAACGCAAAAAGTATGACAACGAGAGAATCCAAAAGCCGGTGACTTTAGTAACGGGTCTTACCGACACGTGTCAGTGACCCACTCGAGGGCGGTTAGATATTAACTCCATCAATGGTAGGCGGCCCCCACCTCAAATGCGTTTCATTTCCATTTACATTTCATTTGGATTTCATTTGAATTTGAATCCCAATTTCATTTCAATTTCAGTTTTATTTGGCTTTTTATTTGAGGAAAGAAAATTTGGTATAGGCTCAGCTTTTTTGACCGTAGCAAAAAAGGAAGAAAGAAAAGTCTTGCTTTTGCTCTCTCTCTCTCTCTGTTTCTTCAACACAGAAAACATAAAATAAAATAAAATAAAAAAGAAAAATTTGATTGGGAGGCATTTTCTCTCTCCAAGTATCGCTGTCAATAGGTGGGATTGGTCGTCGTAGTTGGGCGGACTTATAAGGGAGGGGGGGAGCAAGCCCTTTGTGTTAACAAGGGGTTTTCTCAACATCCCATTTCATCACTTTCTCTCTATAACCTAAGAACAACAACTAAACAATTTGCCTAATTCTTTTTTCACTCTCAAGTCTCAGGTATGTTCTCTCTCATTTCAGTTTTGTTGTTGATGTTTCTTTGTTGGGTTCTTCAGAATTTGAGTATAATTTGATTGTTAGGGCAGTAGCTAGTAGTTATCTGTTTTTAGTTATTGTTGTTTAAGGGGTGGAATTTGGGTTTAGATGTTTAAAGATTGAAGAAATTTGAACTGGGTTTGTGAATTTTAGTGTTATTGTGTGAATTTGAGTTTTAATTTGATTAAAGTTTGAAGCTTGTGACTACCTGTGTGTGAATTCGGTTATGTGGGCTATATTTGGTAGCTCCTTAGCGAGTTTCTATCAATATTGAAGTTGAAGATAAGGTGTTTGATGAAATGCTCAAGTGACTCTGTGTTTGTTTATTTTATTCTTTCTTGTGCTGTTTTTGCTATGTTTTCCCGCCTTGTGTATGATCTCTGGAAGAGAATCTGAAAAGGGGTTTTCTTTTGTTGTGGGTTTTAGATAAGAGAGAAGCAAAGCAAGAAAACATTCCATGTGCAGTGGTTCCAAGACTGAGGTTTCTTCTACTGGAGTGGTCATGGAGGGTGAGGTTCAAAATAAAGATTCAATTGGGGATAATGAAAGTTCCTCACAGTTGCTTGAATTAGCTGCTGTCAATGATCTTTACGGCTTTAAGCATGCGGTGGAGGAAGAGGGTCGTGATGTGGATGAAGCAGGGCTTTGGTATGGAAGGAGAGTTGGGTCTAAAAAGATGGGATTTGAAGAGAGGACTCCTTTGATGGTTGCTGCCATGTTTGGGAGCAAGGATGTCTTGAACTATATCCTCCACAAAGGCCATGTTGATGTCAACCGGGCTTGTGGGTCTGATGGTGCCACCGCCCTCCACTGTGCCGCTGCTGGTGGTTCTCTTTATTCACATGAGATAATCAAGCTCCTGATTGATTCATCGGCTGATGTAAACCGGGTTGATGCTAATGGAAATCGACCTGGTGACGTGATTGCTCCTTGCTTCAGCTCTCCAAAATTGAAGAGGAAGACGCTGGAGCTCATGCTGATGAAGGGTGGTATTGCTAATGAGGCTTGTCTCACACCTGATCATCTCGATCAAACTGAGCAGCAAGACGTCTCATCACCCAAATCCTCGAGTGATGGGAGTGTGTCGGAGAAGAAAGAGTACCCGGTTGATCCATCCCTACCTGACATTAAGAATGGGATATATGGAACTGATGAGTTCAGGATGTATACCTTCAAGGTCAAGCCTTGCTCAAGGGCTTACTCTCATGATTGGACTGAGTGCCCTTTTGTTCATCCTGGGGAGAACGCAAGGCGACGTGACCCAAGGAAGTACCATTACAGCTGTGTGCCATGCCCAGAGTTCCGGAAAGGTTCATGCCCCAAGGGCGATGCTTGTGAATATGCGCATGGTATCTTCGAGTGCTGGCTACACCCGGCTCAGTATCGGACCCGTCTTTGCAAGGATGAGACCAATTGTGCCCGGAGGGTGTGTTTCTTTGCTCACAAGCGTGAGGAGCTTCGCCCCTTGTACCCTTCTACTGGCTCTGCTGTTCCTTCTCCTAGGTCATATTCATCAAGTGCTAATTCATTTGACATGGCATCTCTTAGCCCCCTTGCCCTTGGTTCCCCCTCTATGTTGATGCCCTCCACCTCCACTCCCCCAATGTCCCCAACTGGTGTCTCTTCTCCAATGGGAGGGGCTGCTGCTTGGCAAAACCACCTTAATATCACTCCCCCAACCTTGCAGCTTCCTGGTAGCAGGTTAAAAGCTGCACTAAGTGCGAGGGACATGGACTTGGAGGCTGAATTACGTCGCCAGCAATTGTTGGATGAGCTTACTGGTGCCTCTCTCTCCTCACCATCCAGCTGGAGCAGTTCCTTCAACAGCGGACCAATGTTTTCTTCTCCAAGTGATCGGGCTGGGGAATTAGGCAGGCTTGGTGCTCTGAAGCCCACTAACCTCGATGACATGTATAGAACCCTTGATCCTGCTCTGTTGGCCCAAGCCCAAAACCAGTTGCAATCCCCAAAAGGGATGCAGATGCGCCAGAACATGAACCAGCAGCTTCGCTCGAGCTACTCTTCTGGCATGCCTTCCTCACCTGTGAGGACTTCATCGTTTGGTCTTGAACCATGTGGATCACCTGTTTCCAACCCTCGATTGGCTGCTTTTGCTAACCGTAGCCAGAGCTTCATTGATAGAAGTGGGGTCAACCGACATCCGGGTGGGCTTTCTTCACCTATTTCATCCAGTGGGATGTCCCCTCATCTCTCAGACTGGGGTTCTCCAGATGGTAAGCTGGACTGGGGTGTTCAAGGAGATGAGCTCAATAAGATGAGAAAATCTGCATCCTTTGGGTTCCGGAGCAATGGCAGTTCTAATGGTGGAAACCCTAATTCGTTTAACACTGGCCATGATGAGCCTGATGTTTCTTGGGTTCAGTCTATGGTAAAGGAAGCTCCAACTGCGAAATCTGCACAGCTTAGTTTTGAAGAGCAGCTGAGGCAGCAGTATCATCTGAACAGTGGTGGTTCAGAGAGGATCCCGCCTTGGGTGGAGCAGTTGTATATGGAGCAGGAGCCGATGGTGGCTTAAGAAGTGCGGTTCGTCTGCCTCACCATTCATTTCCTATTTAACATTCAATTAGTCTCCTTTTGCTGAAGATTAGCTCTCATCTTACCAACTATTTGATGAAGCACCTGAATGGGAAGTATAACAAAAAAAAAAATGAAAATAAGAAATTGGGCAGAGTATAAAGAAATTCTGCTCTGATACAATTGATAGGAATTCTAGGATGTTATAACTAGGGGAAGTATTCATTTTTTTTTTTTTTTACCTCTTTAAATTCCTCATATTGTTTCCTTCTTTTGGTATATTGGGAGCCTGGGAGATGGATTATTGTCAGTAAAGATTTGTGCAGGAGGTAGTGATCAATATCAGCATCCCCAGGTCCTTATGAAGTCGGATGCCATTGCTGAGAAAAGGCTTACTGATGAAATTGCTTCATACATTTTGTTATTTTTGTATTGTACACATTAATTATGTACTCCTTTCAAGTTCAATTGTTCATCTGTTTAAATCAAATAAATAAATAATACTACTTTGTTTTCTGTTATCCCGAGTGTTTTTTTTTGTCACTTGCTTAGTTGCTTTGAGTTCTGTTTCCTCCAGTATCTGATATCGTCAGACCATATCTCAACTGATTCTGCTACTACGTGCTTGCAAGGATTGGGTGCGGATGTAGATTCTGTTACTCCTACTCCGTGCTTGCAAGGATTGGGTATGGATGTAGTTCCGAAAATTTCACACTGCTACTTTCACACACACACACACAAATAATTGAGAAATCCCCTATTTGAATCATTCTCAAAATGTTATGGGTTTCGAGCTGGAAATGCCATAATTGATCAATTCGAACAGCCTGTTCTGCCAGTGTGGCTCAAGACTTAGCCAGTACCAGGATGAAGATGAACAGATATAAAACATGGGTATCCCACATAACTCTTTTTGTTACTTGTTCCATTTGTCTTCTTTTTAAGTGTTTGTTCTTGTTCCATCACCTCTTTTTTTTTTTTTTTTTTTTTTTTTTTGTTTAGTGCCATCTAACATTCCTTTGGAGGCCCAGAAAAAGTTTTTTTTAGCTTTCATTTTGTTCCTTTGATGTTAAAGGGAGAAGAGAGATAAGAATTTGCCACTGAGGAAACTTAAAGACTTTAACTTTAGAATGTCCTTAGTTTAAGATAGTGGGTTGAGCACTAAGTATAAGTGTTTGGGTGAGGAGAAACCCATTTAGATCACAAAAAGCTTATTTATTTATTTATTTATTTATTTATTTATGATGATGATGTAATTATGTGGACCAGTATTTATCTGATGAGAGAAAGATTTAGTGATGTGAGTGAGAATTCCATGGCTTACGTTAATAGTTTGGTTGCCTACGGCTATGCTATGCAACGTTGGATATATTCAAAGTCGTGATTTGTGACATATATAAAGCATAAAGCAACATTTATACTTGTTCATTTGTCCCTTAGATGAACCATTTTCTACCCTTAAAAACTGATCATATTAAATGGTGTCTCAAGAATTACTCTTACTCTTCTTTTTTATTTTATTTTATATATAGAAATTAAATTGAGTGAAATACCTTATTTTGACATTACAAAAAGTAAAATATCGAATGATAAAAAGATATGAAATTCTTGATTCCTAAACAATGGCAAATTAACCTCTTATAAACCGCAAACTCAACTACTTTTTATTGACAAAAATTAGTCTTTTTACACATCCTCTTGCATACATATCATCCATCACCATCAATTTCATGCTAAATATATTATGGAGTAATTATTTTTACTTCCTGTAACTTTATTTCCTTTTAAACACCTTCATCATATGCACAATATAAACCAATGTTTTTGGATTTTGGTGAATATTTGGAACTCTAGCTATGAGAAAGAATCTTGGTGGTGTTAAAAGTCATATAACTTGGCTATCTAACACCTTGCTATCAATTCAATGAATAAATTCTCATGACTTGACATATGGAATAACTTTTGTTTTGAAAGACTAAAGTCGAATTTACTATTAGATTACCCATATATAGGCTTTTTTTTCTCTAATTTCCCCTATTATTTTTTTTTGGTTCGCTTCTTCTTTGTGCATGTATGTGTTTTGAAGGAGATATTCCCGCTCAAGTGAAAAAAAAAATAAAAAATAAGTTCCTCCCTCGGAAGCTCAAATGAATAGAGAAATTTGTTCTTTTAGGGGGTGTGATATAGTAGGAATTTTGACATATGAACTTAAGTTATATTCAAAACAATTGGAAAATACGTCGCTACACTACTTGTCGATCCTCAACTCGATCTTCCATTTTGTTGTAAAAGCAAAATAGAGTATAATTTCTCATGTCCTTTCATTGAAGTAGTTAATTCTCCTCTACAAAGCAAGCTAAATCTTTTCGTCAAATCCATTACAAAAACAGGGACATCTACCAAATATAATTACGCATGCGAGCCTTGGAATCAAACATCATCAGTAGCTATTTATTGCAATAACACAACGCTGTACAAGAAAACAAGATCTGGACATTGACACTTATGATTTATGAATGAATAAGCTGTTGGTGCTATTGATGCATCACCATCATAATAAATGGAGTACTTGTAACGAAGAATATGGTGTAGTCACAATATGGGTTGAAAAACCATCATTTTGTCTGGATTATTGATCTCTTGTTTCTCTAGACCTAATTTTTGACCACTAAAAATTGATATATTGTTGTTCGATAACTATTTATATTGGTGACCCAAGTTATTACTCCCGTTAGATTTATATAAACGGAAATGATATAGTTTTCATATCAACATCAAACTCTTAATTCATTAAATATTTATAAAAAGAAAGTGTTTCCGGTTCAATTCAACTGCTACGGTCTTATTCAATTCAACTATTAAGGCATTGTCCATTGAATTTGATCGATTTTGAACTAAATCGAAGTCGCTGATAGTTGAGCTAAACTAAATACATAATGTATGGTAATACTATGTGAAATGAAAAGTAAGGCGCAAAACTGAGTTGAATTCAATAGATAATTAAAAAGATGGGAGTGCAAAATGCAAATCATAAACTCCCCAGAAAAGTTTAAAGCCAAACAAAAATAAACAAAATGAGCACATTGGTTGTCACATATCATCATAGATGCAATAATAGCATAACTGAAGCATTTTTCTTCACCTTTCTATATAATTGATTCTATAATGTACAAGATGCAAGTAAAAAAGAGAAAGAAAAATAAAAAAAAAGTTTAGGTTAGCTTAGAAAAAAATATTCAAAATCCTAACATTTAAGATCTATAAGTTGATCTACCAACTCACTAACCAACTGGTCAAAAATCTGTTGACCAAATTCTGTACTAGCATCTTCCAACTCATTAGTACTCAACATTCCTCTGTACTTCCAATTTGAATTATTGATCTCAGCTCCAGCTAACCTGCATATTCTGCTCAACATTTGTATGTTTTCTGGTTTTCTATAATCAATCCTTTTTAACCCTACATTTCTTTCTTCATTTCCTTCTATGCATCTCTCATGATCCACTGAGCTTCCACTAGTTTGATCAGATGCAAAATCTCCATTAACATAATCACTTCCTGTGTTTGATCCTGTCACTTTTGCATCTTCTTCTGCTAAATTGATAATTCAAGAAAACAAAGGAAGCATTTTAGGACATACTCACAAATACAATGACTCATTTTGTTAGCAAAGGTATGACGGGGCTAAAATGTACCCAACTTTATCTACTAACGGTTACTAATAAAACCATAAGTAATTTAGTACATCGAATAAAAGAAATGCATCTTAGAGTAAGATACGGCCAATTAAAAATGAGTTCTTGTTAGTCTTGATCTTTGTAAGAGTAAGGTTACATACATCTTGATCGTCCTAAACCCCGCTTACAACGTGTTCTCTTTAGTCAAAGGTGGGCCTCGACATTGCCCAGTGGGGTGTTTCCAATCATTGATCCACTAACACAGTAGATGCCAATGGCATAAAAAAAGACAAGATTAAGCTAATAACCCATTGTGATCAACATTACCCTAGGCTAAAAGAGATGTTTACAACAGACATCAAGTCAACTAGATGAGATGTTAGTAAGGTAAATTGAGTAAATTTACCTGATGTTGTAGGTTCATGATCGCTGGTGAATTCTCTGTAATCAAGAACAGAAACTGGGCTTGAATTATCAGAGTCACATTCTACAGTTTCTTCTTCTTCTTTGACATCTGCCAAACAACTCTCTTTCTTTTTCTTTTTCCTTGGTTTAGTCCCATCTGAATCCTCTTTACTGCAATTGGGTTTGTCTTTTGAGGGTGAAAGATGACAACTTTGATTTTGAACATCAACATTACTAATACTCTCAAACTGTTGAGAATTTTGAGCTGAGATTTTCAAACTAAGCCTATCCTCATTTGAGAATACTCTGTTCCTCCCCTGTTCTTCTCTGTTTCTTCTCTGTTTTCTTCCACATTTCTCTCTCCTGCTTCTCTGCTTATGCCCTTTACTACCCACCTCAGAATTTCCAGATTTGGACCCTTTTTTCTTCTTCTTCTCAGATTTATTCTCAAAGCTAAGAACAAGGAAATCATCATCTTCGACCTCAAAGTAATCCGGTGTCTCTCTAAATGAAATTGCAGTCTTCGCTCTCCGGTGCTGCCCCTGCATCTGCTCTGTTTCTCTCCTGAAACCCTCTGAACTCATTACCGATTCGCTTCTCGTAATCGAAATTGAATCTGAATCAACATGGGCAGCTTTGAAATCAATTTCCGGCATCGAATCCAACCCCATTAGCCTTGCTACTATATTAGGTGTGGCTGAACCATCTACAATCTTCTCAATCTTGAAGAAATGCTGTTGTTTGTGACTCTCAATTGGGTCAGAAGGGTGTGTTGGGAGGCTCTTAGAACAGAGGATTCTGCTCAAAACACCTGCTAGACACCCAAAAGCATTCCCTTTACTTGTCCAGAAATTCTCACTGACACTACTGCTAGTGGTGGTGGTGGAGGAAGATACAGATGAGGAAGGAGTGAACTTCATTTTTGGAGGAGAGAGAAAAATTGGGTTAGAGAGAGAAAGAGACAGAGAAAGAGAGTGTGTTTCTTTCTCTAGGGTGTTGAAATTCAAGTTGTTGTTGTAATTAAGCAAAAAGAATGGGAACATCAGAGAGCAAAAAAGCAGGGGAGAGTGGGAAAAAGGGAAATTTGAATGACTGTGGTGATGATATAAAGCAAGATCATGTTGGATCAGTAAAAGAATTTTGATGTGATGAGAGAGATAGAGAGAGAGAGAGAGAGAGAGAGAGAGAGAAATGGTCAAAGTGAGCTGGGTATTGTTTATTTCTGGTACAGTTTTTTACTAGGTTAGGCAAAACAACAGTAGGACAAAAAGTGATAAGGTAGCTCAAGTAGATGTAATCACTCTCTCTCTTCCCCTAAATGTGTAAATTTAAGTTGAATGTAAAACTGAAAAGTTAAGACAACAAATTTGAACGTTATCAAGGTGACTTTTGTAAGTTGAGAGAGAGAAAGAGAGTGTGTGAATGGCGGGCTGGAGATTTGAATAAAGCAGAACTCATACAGGAAATGCTGGAGGTTGATAGTGAATGAAGTGAAATATGTTGGACACGCGCCGTGAACCTGTCCTTGTGTGTTCCACTTCCAGCTTTTTTTTGGGGTTAGTTGGAGGATCGGGCGTGACTAAAAGGCATCTTCCACCGTACGATTTTAGAAATTTTACGAATATTTTCGTGTAGGAGCTCTCCAAGAAGCTCGTATTTCACGAATAAGTTTGTAACTCATAGAAGGTTGAAAAATAGATGTGTTTTTCTTTTCCCTCTTCGTTTTATGCGATGGAAAATTGATTATCTTAAGCTATGTTGGATTCAAGTAATTTTTGTTTATATATATTATTAATTATTGGTTTTTGTTCATTTTACTGATTTTGATTGATTAGACCTACTTATGTCGATTTTTATTGAAATCAACAAAAATATGAGAAGAATGAAACTGAAATGTGTACTTTTTTAGTGTTTTTGTGGGTAATTTCTACGATTAATCATTAAGATGTACAAAATGCCAACTCGAACTACTATGTAAGGAAAGTACGACACTAATTCGCTGCTCATTTAAAAATCACTCCTTTTGCTTTTATAATCCTTCACATTCTTCCCTTACTTCTTTGTTGCCTTACTTAACGGAAATTTCTAACTTGAACTGACAAATAGGTTATATCGTGTCGTGTTGATGTGAAAATAAACATATCATAAACATCTCAATGTTTACTTTAATCCTCACTCCGTTCTCAAATAAAAGTGACGCTTGGTTCATGTGAGTTGCGGAAAACCAAGCGTCACTCTCATTTGAGAATGGAGAGAGTAAACAGACTGAAAATGTTCAACACTAAGCCATTAGCCCATTAGCAAAAAGGGCCAACGATAACAGCATCGCTATACGCTTGTAAAGATTAGGCCCATCAACCCAAACGACCCAATCAATAGTGCAATTCCCTCTTTGCCCCCCTTCGTTCTTCTTCCATTCAATCAACCCTGAAAAACCCTAGTTAGGGTTTAAGCTCTCTTCTTTCTCTCTCCTCGTCCTCGTAACTTCAGCACTTCAACAACGTCGTTGTATTAGCAGCTCTCAAGGTTCCATTTTTGTGCTTTTATGTTCAATTTCTGTTCGGTTCTGTGAAATTTCAGATTATACCAATCATTTAACCACCTTGCTGCCATTGCTGAACTTTTTTTTTTTTTTTAAATACCTTTGGCAGCTTCTTGGATTGCGGGTATCATGGCTAGAAAGAGAAAAGGTATCATTTAATAACCATTTGTAATTTTATTGAACCCATATTTCTGTCCCTGTTTTGTGTTGAGGCTGCTAATGATTTCTTTATCTGGGTGTTTTTTTTTCTTGTTTTGGGTGAAATTGCAGATGGGACTTTGAGGACTGATACTTCTGAAAAAGAGCTGGTTGATGCTCCAAGTGAGAAGCCTCTAGTTACTAAGAAGGAAGCCAAAGAGCATAAGGAACAGTTGGAAAGACTTAAAAAAACGGTTAGAAACTCCCCTAATTGTCTGAAATTTCGTGGGCATTAAGTGATACTCAGTTCTGAGCTAAATTGATTGATGAGTTTGTTGAATGATGAAGTTTCTTTTTGTGTGTGTGTGTGTAAATTGACATTGATCTTCTGGGGTGGTTAATGGAAAGTCACTGATATTCATTATGTGCAGCAACCAGAATTTTATGAGTACCTAAAAGACGTTGATCAGGAGCTTCTAAATTTTGATGATGACATCGATGTAAGTTTATCGTCTGATTGATACTTGATCTTGTCCTGAATGAAATGCCCAGGTTTGTTCAGTTCAGTTTTTGTGTAGGATGATGCTGAAACTGACGTGGATGATGAAGCGGATGATGCAGCGGATGATGCTGCGATTGGGGACGAGGATAATTTGGATGATGAGGACATTGAACAACCAGTTAGTAGGGCCAAAGAGGAAGAAAAATCTTTTAGAGGTGCTATCACTATGGATATGGTTGATTCTTGGTGCAATGCTATTCAGGATAATGAAAAAATCGCGCCTGTACGGTCTCTTCTGAAAGCTTATAGGACAGCTTGCCATTATGGGGATGATGCTGACGACAGCTCCTCAGCAAAGTTATCAGTCATGTCTAGTGATGTTTTCAACAAAATTATGTTGGTTACCTTGAGTAAGATGGATGGGATTCTCCGGAATCTAATGAAACTCCCTTCTTACGGAGGAAAGAAAGAGAAGATTATGGATGTAACGCACACAAAACTGTGGAAGAAGTACAATCACCTTGTGAAGTCATTTCTTGGGAATTCTCTGCATGTTTTGAACCAAATGACTGATGCACAAATGATTTCATTTACTTTGAGGCGTTTGAAGTACTCGTCCCTATTCTTGGCTGCTTTCCCATCCCTTCTGAGGAAGTATATCAAGGTATGCCTGAAGTTATGCGTCGTTTCCTTTGTCTTAACTCTTAATTGACTTTTATAGTTTATAGATGAAAACCAGTTTGCATTTGTTCAAATGTTGCTGTATATTTTGAGGACCATAGCGGAGTTTGATCATAATGAAGCTGGTTATCTTGAATTTTCCTTCAACATGTCATGCGTTGTATTAAAATCAGTTTATGTCAATGTTTCCCCAAATCACAAGATCTGTAATTGTTGCTTCCTATTGCATTGGACTTCTATGGAATGCTGGAAATTGAATTTGTTGCAATTTTTTTAGTGAGTGCTGCAGTGCGAATGATGTTTGTGATTCTTAACAGGTTGCTCTCCACTTCTGGGGTACAGGAGGTGGGGACCTTCCAATTGTTGCATTCCTATTCTTGAGAGATTTATGCATCCGGCTTGGTTCTGATTGCGTGGATGAGTGCCTTAAAGGGTTATACAAAGCTTATGTCATGAATTGCCAGTATGTGAATGCTTCGAAGTTGCAGCACATCCATTTTCTCAGGAACTGTGTTGTTGAATTTTTGCGAGTTGACCTTCCAACGGCATACCAGCACGCCTTTGTTTTCATTCGTCAATTGGCTATGATATTGCGGGACGCATTGGACAGGAAGACTAAGGTTAGTTGCAAATTTGTTTTGATGTTTGTTTACATGAAAAATAACCTACTGAATGTAAATTTGCAAGCACTAGCTTTTATATTATACAATCTGTTTGTTGAGCTCAAAGAGTGCAGCTGTTTGTTGAAATATGCTTCTTATTTTTGAAGTTTTTAGTTTAATATATTCGTATGTCTACTCACTTTGGGTTTTGTCTTTTCTCATCTTTCTGCAGGAGTCTTTTAGGAAAGTTTATGAATGGAAGTATATCAATTGCCTTGAGCTTTGGACTGGAGCAATCTGTGAATATGGTTTAGAACCTGATTTCAGGCCCCTTGCTTATCCATTGACTCAAATAATTTCTGGAGTGGCTCGTTTAGTCCCTACTGCACGGTACTTTCCTCTTCGCATGCGATGTGCTAGAATGCTCAACCAAATTGCTTCTGCAACCAACACTTTCATACCAGTTTCAATGCTGCTTTTGGATATGTTGGAGATGAAAGAGTTGCATATGCCCCCCACAGGAGGTGTCGGCAAAGCTGTCGACTTGCGTACTGTACTCAAGGTATATACTCCTTCGGGTGATTCTTTTGGTGCAACAAAAATTCTTGTCCTTGCATAACATGAGGAATCTCTTGTTGCAGGTCAGCAAGCCAACGATAAAGACAAGATCATTTCAGGAAGCATGTGTGTTTTCTGTCATTGAAGAGCTTGCAGAGCATTTGGCTCAATGGAGTTATTCTGTTGCTTTCTTTGAACTATCTTTCATACCAGCTGTTAGATTGCGTAGTTTTTGCAAAAGCACCAAAGTTGAGAGGTTTCGCAAAGAAGTGAAGGAGCTTATTCGTCAGGTATGTTTTTTCTGTGGCAGGCTGTAATACTTGTTCCTATAGTAGAGCTCGACAAAACTTGGTGTTCAACTTCACATTTCTTTTACATTTTTTTGCCTTTTGTGTATAATACTGATTTGGCCCAAGATGTGCTAACGGCTAAGTTGAAGATGCTTTTATTCCCCTCTACTGCAGATCGAGGCTAACTCAGAATTTACAAATAGAAAGCGTGCAACTATCTCATTCTTGCCAAATGATCCTGCCTTGACATCTTTTCTCAAGGTTTGCTCTTGATATAATATATTCATATGTATATATATGCAGTCCCTTTCATGCATGCAATGAATGTGAACTATGGAGATTACGTATGTCATGTGAGGGTAAAATTTGTCAGCCATTAGACTTGGCTGACATTAGTTTGTCTTTTGCATTGCTTTTTTGTTTGTACCATGAGTTTAACATGCAAGTTGCATGAATTGCTTCTTATTATAGGATGAGAAGAAGTCTAATGCTAGCCCTCTGTCCAAGCATATTACTGCTTTACGCCAAAGAGCTCAACAAAGGAATGAATCCTTGACAGAATCCAGGTTCATTCTCCTTTTTCTGTATTGTAGTACTTATATTTCCTAACGAGAAGTGCACCAATAACAATCATATGATATCCAGTGTTCTTGTCGGTGCGGAATCATCTGTTTTCGGAAAGAAATTACCAGAAAGTGATGAGGAAGATGATGCTGGTGCTGATGGTGCAGAAGTCTTTAAATCTTCCTCCTGGTTACCAGGGAAAGAATCAAGGTATGGCATACTAGGATAATTAAACAATTTTTCTTCCTGAGTGTAATATGAACAAAATAAAAGATGTCTTTGATCATTGGAGAACAGGGAAATAATTGGGCAGCCTGTTCTTTTTGTCAACTGCTAAACAAGGGACAAAGCTGTTTTGTTGGATATGTTTTGCGGTGGAATACCTGCAATGGTGTTTATTTCCTATGTTGTTTTGAGTTGTTTGCCTGAATGGAACACTTGCATTGCCAGGGATAAGCCTCCTAAGGAAGAGAAGAAGAAGAAGAAAAAGAGTAAGAAGAACAAAGACGGTGAAGCAGTGGAGGAAGACATTGTTGAGGACTTGGTGCTAAGTTCAGATGAGGATGAGGACGAGAATGAAGATGAGGAAGAGGAAGAGGAAGAGGATGAGGATGAGGAAGATGGATTGACGAATGATTCACCTGCTGCAAGAGAAGCCATTAAAACAGAAAAGGGACACCTGAATAAACGGAACAACCAGAAACCTGCCAAGGTTGCATCAAGTAAGAAAGCGCACAAGAAGGGGAAGAAGAGAAAGCGAGCTCACTAAGCTTGTTCAGAGGCAGAGCTGATTACATCACTCAAAGCTGTGAGTTATTTCTCTCAAAAGTTCCCTACAACTGGTGCTGGTGCCCCCACACCCAAATTTAGCTATTGTGGATTTTCTAGGAATTGTATATTGGAACAACTAGTTTCTGGACAATTTAGATTTGACCCACCCCATCACTGTGACCCTAATACAGAATCTTTTTGGTTATTCAAGTTCAAGAACTTTTGGGTTTCAGATTCGTATTCTTGGTTCAAATGAAATCGAGTTTGGGTCAGGTTGGGTCAATTCGTTACACCTCTTTCACGATGTGGTGTTTGCTTTCTTTCTCCCTCCTATTTTCTAAGGGGGTGGGGGTCTGGGTCTGTATACCCGTTATCAAGGATGTTGGTACATCCTAGTAGGAGAAGCCTTGTACTATACCTTTTCAAATTCATTTCCTTCCTAATTTTGAAACTTCTTGCCTGCTTCCCAAAATGTAAATGTTTCATATCTGGATTTGCAGTGTCGGTGAACATAGAAAGGGATATCGAGTGATTCAGGATGATCACATTGAAGGTTTCCAGGTTTTGCTTCATATCTTTGAGTAGATATCCTGAAGTTCTGGAATATCCGAAGCAAAAGATGTTCAGGCAGAAATGATGGCCTGGCAGTAGCACATTAACGAAGAATACCAATTGCAAGATTGCCTGAGGGCTGTGGATGTCATGCTGAATTTCGTTAAAATGTGTTGATATCAACTGCTTTCATTGTACATGAATTTTGACCTAGTTGTGAGTCCTGTGACGAGAGGAAAATGAAGTTGTACAATGTGAGTCGTTTTTTTGGGGTTCTTTTCTTTGATAATGTAAATGAATTTTTTAAGGTTTTGCTCAATTCATCATTACCCCTTTGCATTAAGCTCAGTTATGTTATGCAATATACTTGTTCATTCGTATTTTATTATTTGTTCAGTTCAACACCATTCAGTCTAAATAAACATAACTGAATATACCTATTTGATGCTCATACATACTGAGAACTGAACAAGTCGAAAGCAATTTGGTCAGGAAGCTAATCCAATGCCCAAAAGAATACTATAACTAATCAACGAATTTCCAGTACTGTAATTACATTCTGTATAGACAAGACTATCATACATATAGCTACATGAATGATACAGCATAACTTGATTACAACAATGAAAAAAATGAACTACCTCCACGGATGAATAGGTCCGGAAATCTTCCCACTAGCACCAGATATCTGCTTTAAGTTAGTAAGACCATCTTGAGCAAGCTTTCTTGTGTTGGCATTCCCATGTTTCAGAGCTTCCACTAAAGCCCTAACCAAAGACTGGTTAAGTGAAAGTCGGTGGCTCGTGCTTTCCCCTCTTAACAGTTTCTCCACCATCCAGATAGCCTTTTCTTGGAGCTCTCCAGGCCGGACTTCTGTGAAAAGTGTAACTACAGCATCTACCACACCAAGGTGATCGAGTTCATCAATTGCACGCCTGTAGTTATGTGATGTAACAGGAATGAGAGTGGAAAGTGCCTCTACAGCGGCGATTTGAACATCTGTGTGCTCATCGAGGAGGAGATCAATTAGGGGTTTGATGCAATCACTATTGAGCAAGCACAGTCGACTTTCTTTCTCACAAGGAGAATTGTGTATTGGACATGTTAAGGGCTCTAGCGCAGCTCTGCCACACATGAACACCATGGAGGAGCAGAAGCCTTGAGGTAATGGATCCGATTCTCCATCTGCAACAAGTGCTCTTCCAGATTCTGACAAGTGTTTCAATCCAAGGACTGCTAGCTGCTTAGATCTAGGTTGTGTAAGGAAGTTCAGTTGGTCATGGAAGACTGCCATGAGGTAATGCTCCCTGACCCAAGCAAGGGTTTGTGGGTCTGTGCTCCTTGCAAAGTGGAGTAAAAGACCAAGAAGCCCTTCCACCATGGTTACTGAAGACCTTAATGTCCTTCCATTGGGGATCCGTTGCTGTTCTTTGAGGGTCATAACTGTCCGTTTCAGGAAACCAGCTCCTAATACTGTCCTCACTTCTTCTTCTGACAGGGGGAGGTTAGCAAGTATGCATGCAGCATCACACCTCTCATTATTTGTCGACTGGCTGTCCTGTAGTTTGTCTCTTAAAAGCGGCAATCTGTTAAAACGTCTGAGCTCGTCAAGGAGATCTTGGCCAGAGCTTTCAGATAGTACCCTCGTAAGCTTGAAGGCATAATTTCTGTGTTCAGTTTCTGAGTGTTCAAGGTATTTTATCATGGTTTTGATGCCATCCCCTGATTTTATTTCCGTTGCTACCTGTTCTGATATATCAAACAATGGAGGGGGGGAAAAAACATTAACAAGATAGCCATTATAAGGTATCAATAAGGAAACATAGAAATTGAGGCACCATAGGCAAGCATGCAGAGCTGTGTCCATGATTTACCTATTTCTTATGTCCCATTACTTTTGCATGGTTTAATCAATTTCAACTGACCCCAAACGTTCATAACAATTGAAGAAATACATTCAAACATGACTAGAAATATAAATCATGTTTAGGTTTGAGTGGTTTGGGAGGGTTTTGTTTGTAAGTAGTTTGTTAGTGTGACTTATTGAGTCATAAACCAGATAGATCATACATGACACAGGAGATTGCACAAGCCCAGAATTAGAAGCTGAATTTGGGAAATGATATGCACAAGATGTAGTAAAAGAAAATATTCAAGACAAATGCACAGAAAGACAGATGTTAAATCAACATTTCATTGAAAGAATGAGGTGAGGCTTCAGTGAGGAATGTGATCAATTTCTTGATAGAAATCTGCAGTAACTTAATACAAGAAAAATGTACAGCAATTAATCGCAGGAGGGAGAGAAGTCACGGAGACATTACCAGATGCCTTGGGAGAAGAAGCAATTCCGCAAAGGATCTGAAGAACAGACACTTGGCACTGACTGGTTACTTGAGGCAAGAGCTGCATCAGCTGAGTGATAATGGAGGATGAATGCATAGAATCTCCTTCCTTGTTTACCACTGCCAACTCCCAGTGCCCCGGATTTGACACGATGTTAGCAGTTATTGCAGCAGCCAGCTCCTTCTGCTCAGGAAGAGCATCCTGAGACTCAAGGACAATGTCTATGACAGCTGGGAGCACAGAGGATTCGACGAGAATAGTTGCATTGTCATCAAACAATGAAAGGTTGTGTAATGCATGAAGGCTTGCACTCCTCCCTTCAGGTTTCTGCAGCATTTCAACGAGTACTTTTCCACTCCGCCTTGCAATATGTTCTTTGCTGCAATTTGTCAAAGTCATCTTTCCCAATAATGATGCCATCTCTATTTGAACTCTATTACCTGCCTCCCATCAAAAAAACAATATCCGTTTATATGAGCAAGTACACTTGCCAATTAGTAATCACAGCCTGAAGAAAAAGAAATTCGGGCAAATATGTTTCACGCTATGAGTCTCTGTTTTGAGCTGATGAAGATGATCTGATTTTTTATACGAAAATAATTTTAAGGTAGTAAGCACCAAGGAAGTACGAAGTAACAGTGAGACACACCTTCACAGAGTCGACTCAGTAAAGGTTCATATCTTCCTGCTGCAGCTAAATGTTCAACATTTTCATCCAACATTTCCAGACGCTTTAGCACATCCTCTGCTAAATTGGACAAAACAGGATACTCCAGATTCTCTGCCAAGCTTGAAAGGAGAACAGATGCACCTTTCTCAGATGCAAGTTTTGCACAATAAGCTTCATTCTTTGAAAACTCAAGCAATAACTTCAGAGCGGTCTCTTTCTCTTTCTCTTCCTCCATGCTCCCACCAAGACTCCGTATCGCCAATTTAGTGATACCTTCCCCAAGCATAGTTGTCTAGAAGTATATGCACATTTAGACAGAACAAAGACTCACATCAGAAGGAGATATCAGAATAACTTGAAAAAAATATAAAAATAGATTTATCTGACTTTACATATGAATTTCGTGCGATAAATCTAAGTTAAGCAACACAGATCTCAACTCAAAAAAATAAAATACACTTAATATAAAAACATTATATGAAGAAATAAACCTAGCTGCCCTTGGCAATTTGATCCTGAAGCATAACAATTTTATTGCATATAAATACCCACTTGCAATAGATTTTCTGTTTTGTTTTTAGATAACATGGGTATCGAGGCTTTGTCTGACTAATCCCATGGGCGCTAACGGCCTAAAAACCCTCAAGTGGCCCTAAGGGGGCTTGAAACCCTCTTGCATTAGTCAAGCTAACCAGAAATATGAGCACATAAAGTGTATATCCTTGGAACAAAATCTCATCTTTTCCTGATCAAACCAAGAAAGTAAATATCAAGTCTTCGACTTCATTGCATCAGCAACAACTACAGTTAGTACCATTTGAATCATCATATGCTAATGCAAAAGTTGTTACAAGTCTAGAATAATCCAACCACGATCGGAAGGATAACCAAACACTAAAGTGTGGCACCATGCAAGAAAGCTCTACTAGTGCAAAAGGACTATTAATCCACGAAGTGACAGATTACGGCTAACACATCATGGTAATAGAAATATCAGACTTAGCAAATAGAATTTGGGAGTACTCACCTTGCTATCTTCATCCTTTGCCATGCTAATCAGAGCCGTCAAAGCCTTGGTTTTCAAAATTGAACTAATGCTCTTGGAGCGATTCTTGAGCAGATTAATGATCATAACCACAATCCCTGCATTTCTGATTTTATATCTGCTTGATGGATGCTCTTCTGATATCTTGTAGATGCTATCCATAACTCGGTCAACAGAATCCACTGAGGGAGGATCCTCGCTAAGATATTTCACAGCGGACTTAATTTTAATCTCAACGTTTCTATTAACCCATTCCTCAATTGCTCCCGCTAAGCCAATGTTTGGTTTCTGCTCCAAAGAGCTCAGCACCTGACCTGTGACTGGGCAAGTGGGATCACGGCCATCTTCTAAGCAACGCTGAAACCAGTAATCAATTGCAGTCCGCTCATAAGTTTGTGATGACTCCAACACCACAGGGTCCTTCATAACCTCCTTAGTTAAGGGGCACAGAAAATTCTTGAAAGGCATAATTTGAGAATCATCCTCCACATCAGAATCTAAGCTTAGAGCTGAAATATATGGTTCAACAGACAAACTGTCGGCAATCTTCTGCAGAGACATCAAAATACGCCTCTCTGACACCGAATTTGAGCGAGCGAGATCATCCTTCAAGAGCTTCACTTGTTCTGAAAACTCAGCATGGTTGCTGGCTTCAATCCCTAGAGCACGAGCCAAATCCATATTTATGGCACTTTGAACTGCTTTGGTCGTTGGCCTTCCTCGGCCTTCTTTCAGTAGGGTGCAGTATACTCTCTTTTCATTCTCTGTCACCTACGCCATTTTAAGTAATTCCAAATTAGATGTGAAACCCATGCCATTGCATAAACTGGACTCGCATCATTGTTTGATGAGCACACATGAATAAGCAGTTAACATCATTTTTCACTTCAAAAGTTGATATTCTCTCATTATATTCATTTGCAATATAATGCCAAAGTTATATCAGCATACCACCAACCACTACACAAAGGCCTTTTCCTCTTCATACAACAAAATGCATTGAAACAATTCTCTGTAACCAAATAAATTTATCTTTTTTGAAGGACAAAAAGGTTTCGAACTGTGTACATGCTTTGGAATGAATGAATGGAATCAGAGGATTTTTAGAGATCTGAAGAAAGATCCTGCTCAGATTGTTAGAACCATCCAATTCCTTGTTTACTCTAGACTGTATAGCATCTGTAAAACTGATTGTTCCCCCTGATTTATATGATTAGCTGCCCTTAGCTGGGTTGCTACCCCCTCACTTGTTGATTGTACTTGGCTGGATGGTCATTGCTATCTCTGTATACTGCTCTGTTATCTCTTGAGTGTGCCTTCAAACTGTATTAGTTTTTATACTATGAAAACTACTCTGATGCTCAGTAAAATGTGAAAAGTTCAACATTCAACTTCAACCAATTTATATTTTTACCAACCAAACACAGTGGAGAAATTTTGAAGCTTGAGCAACATAGCCATATCCTTCATCAATAATTAATCATGCATTCACTTTTTTAATTTCCAAATGCAGAGAAAGGCCATAATTAGACTTGAACATGTTACCCTTCTAAATATAGATAGTACTACTATTTTGTTATATAAACAGAACCAGAGAAATAGAGAAATTAAACAAGGAAACCCACAATTCACGACTAACGAGAAAATACTACTCAAAAAACACGATTTCGAAGAGAGAGAAGAACAGGAATCGAAGGTAAAATAAGATATAAACATAAATTTTGGAAATCTCATCAATGTGTACTATGAACTATGAAGCCAAAATTGCAAACCACATTATGCGAAACAGTGAATTCAATCAAGCACATAAATTCAATTAAGCAAAATCTCATCAACTGCAGATAATCACACAAAAAAAGAGGAAGAAATAGAACATACTGTGAATTGAGCTTGCTTCATATCTCTAGAAAGATCAGCAACCTTCTTCCTAAGATCAGCGAAGCCAGCAATCCCAGTCTCAAGCAACGCTAACCATCCTCCAATCCCAACCGTCCGATCCTGCAATCCCTCACACAACGGACGGCAATTGATCAACACATAAATCTTACTCCTCTCTCTATAAACCGACACCGTTTCAACGGCCTTCGCTAGGTCACCGGCGATCCCCTTAAGCGCCGTCTGTACCGACGGCGACGACAAAACCTCGTACGGCAAGCGAAGGAGGTGAGCGAGAAGGAGGTGGAGGCGACGGGCGTAGCCGGTGAAGCGGCGAGGGGTGTCCCAAGGGATGGAGTCGCCGGAGATGGTGAGGTCGGCAAGTAGCCGGTTTATCGACTCCGCCGGCGCCGGCGGCTTTGACGTCATGACATGAGAGGGTGGAGGGATTTTCCGGCGACGGCGAAAATGGTGGTTTGTCTCTCTAGATTGAGGTGAGGTGAGGTGAGGTGAGTTGACCTGTAATGGAGTCTTTGTGAGGGAGCTGAATTTGGGGAATGTGAAAATGCCGCGTTGGAGTTTGAGTTAGAGAGAGAGAGAGAGAGAGAGAGAGAGAGAAAGAGAGGATGAGCGAAGGAGTCAAAGGATGACTGAGGGGAGTCTTTGTTTCTGAGATCTTTTCTCGTGTTTCCCACCTTTTGCATTGCGTTATGCGGCAGCAGCTAAACGACGCGTTGTACTCGTCAGCGGCTTGCAAACGTATTCGATTAAATATATACTAGTTTTTTCTCCCCGTGCGATGCACGGGATGTAACGTAAATGTTGGTTTTCATTTTAACTGGACTACATATATAATCATTAAGTTTAATTAGTTAATACAAATAATTTTATTGAACTACTTTAAAGTATTTTTCA